>JAOWBL010000020.1:661797-677381 GCA_028564865.1 Zenarchopterus dispar | reverse complement strand
CAGACACTTAATCAGCTCAAAGTTCAGGTGTTTTTAGACATTTTGGAGGAAATTCGACCAAAACTTCTTACAAGTAGTGATTAAAGAAATGGTGTTTTTATTATCTGTCAAAACTTGAAATTTAAAGTGAAGATAACGTTAAGATATTTTTTATGATGGACTGGTGACTTGTCCAGGTGTACACCTGTCACCTGTAATGACCTGGGATTGGTTCCAGCCGACCCACGTGACCCTGTGGATGCATTCATCGGGTATAGAAAATGCACAGATCTGTTCAGGTTGTCCCTCAACTGTTTTCTGATGACGTCTGGCATCAGAAATTTGTCCTTTTTTTAAAAATCTTACTACGAGAAAAAAAAAACTAAAATGAAAGAAATAAAATTTTTAAAACCGGTAATGCTTTGTTTCAAAAAGAGAAAAAAACTATTTCTCGTAAATCACAATTAGCACTTTATTACAGCTCGTCTGGCTTCAATGGCAACTTGATTTCTTTCAGCACGGACCTTACAAATATCATTAATCAAATAATTTTCTTCACTAGTCTCAATGACTTTGATGTATTCTTGTTTTTAAAAAATAATTGCCAAATCTACTTTCAACTTTTGAAATGAGAAAAAGCATCCAAAATTTAAGTGCACACTTGTGTTTTTACTGCAGAGGAGTGACCCCGGTTTCTTGCTTTAGTCCCATCAGAAAACGCCAGTGGAAATGTGATTTCTTTAGGGAGCCATCTTTTGGCTTGCTGTGAAAAAAACAACTAAAACATCACCCCCTTACCCAATACAAATTCATCACTAAATATAACTTTCATCCAGTCAACAGCCCACAACAGCATCTCTTTATCTCACGTTAATCTTTACTTCTGTTTGGTCATGTCTGTAAATCACGACCTTCAACTAATTTTACAATTCAGTCACAGACATCCACTCATTTCTTCTCATGTGTTCATCCATTTATATGAATTACATGATTATTTTTTTTTGTCTCATCTCTCGATGTTATCCTTGGTCCACTCTCATGTTTGCCTTTGAAAACCTTCTCATTTCATGTTTATTTTTAAAGAAAGCTGACTCAGAACATCCACCAATACTGTGTGGAGAATTAACTTCTTGAAAGATTTTTAAAATACTTTGTTTCTACAGGCAGCTCTCATTTGGACCATATTTCCCATCAATCAGTCAAATTCAACATCTTGCAAATGTCTACAAGTACATAAAATAAATCTCGGTGTCATACATTTCCAACTAGTTTAAAAGTCTTCTCTGCAAAACTTCAGTTAAAAGTCCCTTAATTTAAAATAAAACAACTCTTTACCATGGTACACCAGAAATAGTGCAATCCTAATGTTTACCACTCCCATTATAAGTATTTTTACATCTAAATAATGCTTCTAAATGTTTACCTCTATCCAGCTCCAGCTGCTGGACGTGTACAATTCCTTTTTTTTTTTTTTAAATTTTATTTATTTTTTTAATAAAAGAGCATTCTGATATCTTCAAAGAGAGAAAGAACAAGCGTGGCTTTTTACTGTTTTTATTGTTGCTGGAGGCTCTAATACAATATGAATCTTAAGCTTTACAAAATAAAAACAAAAAAAAAAATACAACAAAAAAAAAAAAAAATTCCCCTCCAAAATGGAAACGCTCAAAGGTTTCCACTGAGACACAAAGACAAAGTGTAACCCCCAACAAAGACAGATAAGGTGAGTGAGAAGAGCTGAATGAACTGAACAGAGGGGGAAGACACGTCATGTTATACAGTTTATGTGTACATGTGTGTGTGTTTAGGGGGGATTTTGTGAGGGTGATAACAGTCTATCCCCAGGTTTGAGAAGGCTCCTGCTTCTGCAGCTCCATGATCCCACACAGGCTCACATGCATGGAGACAGCGTGACATCAAGTGTAAAAGCCTGCTTGAGCACACCGAGAGGCTGCCTTCAAGTTCACGTCGCTCAGAAGGCTGACAGACGTGGGCAGATGTGAGTCTATACAAATATAATCAGAGGGGTGTCAGACAGAACAGGGGGAGGAGAAACCTTTGATGAACATGATGACACCACTGCCAAGCATACACCGCCTCCAGCACAGTCCATGATCCTCAACACCGAGGAAGAGCAGGCAAGAGCCCGAGTGGCTCGTTTCAAACTGAGGACACGTCAGGGATTATTACTACAATGATCGTCACTGTGTAAGATTATTATTAAACCTCAGTAATACTATCATTATATTCAGAATATGGGAGACAGAAGAGAATTGGTGCGAGTGGATGGCTTTGTGGTAGATGCATGAAAGAAAGGAAAAAAAAACCAAAACAATCTGACAAGAAAAAACAAAAAAAAAAACAAACAAACAAAAAGCTAAGCTTTTTCTCCTTTTTTGTTATCCACAAATGCAGCAGTGAAATAGGCATGGAGGGAGAGAGACGTAAAATAAACAGAGAGAAGATGGCAGAGATGAGGCGGAGAGAATGACAGACAGAAGAAAAAAAAAAAAACAAAAAACAACAACAGTAGCATCTCTAGCCGTTATGTTTGCGTTTGAGCGCCTCCATTAGGTCGACCTTCAGAGCCTCCTTCTGCGACTTGTCCATCTGACTCTGAACGTTCCTGTGCAGAGGCAAAGAAAGGACAGAGTGTCAGCGTGTGGTTACGTCAAACATGGAAACTGCAGCAGGGACGGGAAAAGTTTCTCTGATGAGAAAAAAAAACAGTCTGCAAATTAGGATTAAATGTGTTAAAGTATTAGTTACCTCTGCAGAGAAACGATGAGTGAATGACGGGCATCAACAACCGATAGTGTACACACTGAAGATATACACAGCTGGACTTCTTGTCATGCAATCTTTAACTTTCAAATGTATAAACGTTCAGATGCATACAGTTTATACAATCAAAACCAAAAACTGTCTGTTTCAGTATTTATGTTGAACCGAATGTTTAATCCCATTTAGCACTTGTTAACCAACTTTTCTCCTTGTTTTTACTGCAATGTTTACAAGTTTTCTAGAGAAATGTTTTCCTTTAACAGGAAAGGGGGATTCACACAGACCAAACTCCTGATTGAAACGCCTTTTTAGGACAACAAACTGCAAAACCACCTAACGAGTGACTCATCTAAACACACCAGTATGATTAGTCTGTTACCATCTCAGAGATCATGTGTTAGACTCGAGGTAAACAGAACCTACACAGCACGCCTCACACAGCTGTTCAGTCTTCAAGTCTGCATGAGCAGCATGCAAATGTGTTTTTTATGGCATACACAAACACAAATACTACAGAGTGGGAGAAGTTCAAGAAGATTTGTTTTATTGTAAATGTTTTCATTCCCCTTCCTTTTTGATCTGATGGTAGAGTGGTTTGACATTTGCAACAAGTTATTTTACCTACCGCTCTCTATCCCTAAACATGATGCGTCGCCCCCTTTTTTTTTTGGGGTGGGGGGGGTGTCTGTATGTATATATCTTTCTATCTATCTATCTATCTATATATATCTATATATCTATATATAGATATATATATATATATATATATAAATTTTAATCCTACACTGCTTTCTAACTATGACCTATATTCAAACATTGAACTTGTTTCATCTTTAAATTATTAATGTTGTCCTCACTCTGGAAGTGAAAAATAGACATATAAGTACCACACACAAACACTTGTCCATGCCAGGGTGTACCTCTGACCCTAGTCAATGAAGATCTGACGCTGGGTGAGGACCTGCGACAGCTCCTTCTGGAGCTGCCGGTACTTTTGATTATCAGGCAAAGACTCAATAGATCTGGAGGTCAGAGGAGAGGCAGCAGGGGAGGAGAGGTGACAGAGGGATTAAGAGGAGGGGAGACATAGATAAGAATGGCAGCAGAAACGTAGGATGAAGACTTAAAAAAAAAAAAAAAAAGAAGACTAATGAAGGAGGCTGTGGAGAGGGAGCTTGAAGGAGGAGGAAACTGAATAAAAAGGCTGCATTAAATAAAATAGAAGAAAAGTGGGAGAAAGTTACAAAAAAAAAGGGCAGGAAAAGATGCATAATCAGCAACTAATCAAATGAAGAGACGAGTAGCTCGACCGTGTCAGAGAGCATCTGGGGAACAGAGCTGCTGGGTGGAGGTGCAGTAAAAGCAGGAGAAGAAAACTCATGCAGGAGTACCTTAGGCCGTTGACGATGTCCTTGGTCTTCCCAAAGTAGATTTCATTCAGCGTGGAGCGAATCTTGTTCTCCATATCCTGAAACAAGACACTGACCGTCAGCATTATTCCAACCTCTACAATTATGGTTGATACAAGTGATTTTTTGATTACATTCAGATGTGAGCCGAGAGTGTTTGGCATGATGCACAAAAACATGTTAGGAATACTGTGACAATGTTTACAAAAAAAAAAAGGGCTTTTAAAGCCTTTAAATTATAAACGGAGTCCCATTTTGGAAACTGCTAATGAATCAACACATTGTGATAATTTTACTCCAGGTTTTGTCTCATCACAAAAAAGGTAGTTATAGTTACACTGACTTCAACAAGGCGGCCGATGTTGGCGATATGGGGCGAGGACTCTCCGACTGTCTCGTCTTTTTCCATCTGCGTAAGGAAAGAGTAAAAAATAAGAAAAAAAGACTGACTTCATGAAATCTTCATGACAGAAGCAAACAGATGAGTATTTCCGTTCAGAGCAGCATCCCACCTGTCTTGTAAGGCTGCCGCCCAGGTTCATGGTGCCAGAGCCGGTCTTGGTTGTCTGCAGCCACAGCATGACGGTGGAGGTGAGTTTGTAGTGAGCGGTACGACCACTGGACTTCTCCTGATCACAAAAACACACAGCAGCTTGTCAGGTCTATGGTTCTGACCAAGTCCAGTTACATTTTCTGTTGTCATCTTCTTTGTCTGGCAGGTCGGTTCTGAACACCATGCAGGATTAACTTTAGAGGGAGCTGGTGGACCCTCAAAAATAAACTGGCTACAAAAATCTGAGCTGTCGTCTGCGAGCATGAGGAAGTTACGTTACTACGGGAACCCGAGGAGTCAGAGAACAAATACCTGAGAAAAAAAAAAATCAGTAATGAAGCAAAATTAACAAAAATTAGACTGTAATCTTCGTCTCTACAATGTCCAGGCATTACTGTACACCTTATTGGTTAACGCTTATTTTGTCTTGATGACCTGTCAAGATGAAATGATGTAAATTCCACGTACAACTGAAAACCCTTTAAGCCCGCAGCTCCCTCCACTCCTGAAACACTACCACAATATTCATCCAAGTTTTATTTCTGGCACGGTCACTTTGCCTCTTTTTGGCCGGCTTCTTTGCAACAGTCTTTGCTTACTTTGCTGACATGTTTAAGTGTTACTGCCAAGAAAAGAAACTGGTAAATTTGTCTGCTGCGTTTGTCCGTCCATCCTTTCAATAAACCTCTTAGGAATTGCTTCACATTTAGTTTTCCTTACGAGATGGTGTGTGAATGTTTACATGAAGCACCGGATAAGAGAGGAGGCCAGAAGGGGGGCAGCTCTGTGATTGACATTTGGTAAAAACACCCCACCTGGCTGTGGTTGGAGGAGCTGTCAAAGGGAGTGACGGAAACCTGTAAACTTCATTGTGAGCTACAGGTGGTGCCAAAGGAGTAGATTTGTTTCTCAAATTAACTAGTTTATGAAATATTATCAGAAAATAGTGGCAATTTCAGCAAATATGACAAAAATAAACTTACCAATTGTGACTTTAACAGTGCACAAACTCCTGCCTTTGGGAGCTTTTAGATGTCATTTAAAATACATGTGTAAAAATGTATTTCTTTGTGTCCTGTATACAATTAAGTTTTAGTACATTTCACACATATTTACAAAATCATATTTATGTGTGTAAGCCAAATGATGCACAGTTTTTAATGATAAATAGTTTAAAAAAAAAAAAAAAAAAAAGACCAATCCAGGTAAGTAGTCCAGATAAATATTCCCTTACCTGAACCAAAACAACTTCAATAACTGTTTTATTTAGCTCACCTGCACCTCCACCACATGAATAGAGTCCCAGCATCCCTTGATTTTCTTGGATCCATCCCCAGCCTTTTTAATGAGAATAACGCCAGCAAAGCCATGATCCAAGTCCCAGAGATACACAGAGGACACGCCACCCTCAAAGTACCTGAATTATAGAGAAAGAGGAGGTCACAAGAGGCCAGCACTAGCCCTTCATTACAAACTTCCTTTGATTTTTAACTCGCTGGTACTCACAGGTCTCTGTACTGATCGAAGGCGTTATTGGCTTCAACTTCAAGTTTCCTCAGCCGAGCTGAAGGCATTGCGCCATCTTCAATGGGAGGTTCATATTTGTTACTCCATGGGGATCTAATGAAAAACAGATAATTTACAAAATAAATAAATAAATAAATAATGCTCCAAACATTCTTGTCCATTAAACAGATGCCACTTCAGTGCAGTGCCAAAGACAAAAAATATCTTTAAAACAGTGAATAATCTTAATAACTTGGTACACACTGCCAACCTTGAATTTCTCAATTTCATCTCATGACTCTGCATCCAACAAGACAGCAATTTACAGCCGTATGTAAATTGTTTTACATAAGGAAATTTGCAATTCAAAAATCCAAATCAAGAAATACACAAGCATGCAACAACATAAAAAAATAATTTAGACACTGCTTCGTGCAATGAACAACATGTTGACTGTTGCAGGTTAAGGAAACTCCAGTGGAAAAAGACAACAAAACCCGACTGCATCAAAGAGGGAAAAAAAAGGCAAATCATTTACAGTTCGACTTATTTTCATGTGACAGATAAACTGGTTATGACGCAGTTTGCTCCTGAACCATAACTCAAGCGCAGTTATTAACTCGACCTGTAGGAGTCGCCGTCTCGATTGTAGTCACAGAGCAGGTAGTCTTTCCCCACCACCTTGTCCCGTGCAATCTTAAGGGGCTGGTCCACAGAGGAGAGGAGGTCCTCACACAGACTGGGTACCTGGATGCAAAATACCAGATAAGCTAAGATCAAGAACACAAGGTTTGTACTGTACAGATAATAAAACACAGCTGCTGCTAAACATCTGACTAAATGTGTTCTCTATGACCCGAGAATAAGCCCGAAGCATTAAAACAAAACATTTTGGTTAATTTAGCATTTCTGTAGCAGATGGCAACTTCAAGGAGGGAGGAGGAAAAAAACCCTCGGAGGGAAGCAGAGGAACACACTGGAAAACAAAGCACGAGGGCCTCAACATTTGATACTTTAAAGTTCTAGTCGCCTTCTCACATTCCAGTTTCAGTCAATAACCAGTGGAGTAAGAATAAAATATCTATGGGAAACATAATATCTGAAGGCTAAAGGGGTACAAATTAATTCTCACATGCTGACATGGAGCCCCCTCTCTATGTGCTCTTGCATCAGAGCACAGACACAAAGGAGGTCCTGTTATCCTGAAAAAGCCCCCATGCCCATGAACACGCACACAGACACACACACACCTGGCAGCCCAAACTGGCTGAAACTAGGAAAATGAGGGAGGACTGGGAAGAGCATACTGGTGCAGGGAGAAGAAAAAGAAAACAGATCAGTGAGTAGGGCATGAGAGATAAACAAGAAAGGAAGAAAGGAAGTGATTTCAGGGGAATGTGAATGGTGAGGAAAAAGTTTCAGTAGAGGAGGAGGCAAAAACGAACTTGGCAGTGGAGGTGATTGACAGCTGCGATAATAATCACTAATAGCCGGACAAGTTGGTCGCAGGGTAAGAAAAGAGCAGATGTCCGAGGGGGAGAGAGGTTAAAGGTGAGAGAAGAGGAAGGTGAACAGGTGGGGGTCTGGCTAAAAAGGAACGGATGTAACCAGAAAGAAAGGTGCAAGTCAAACAGGGGTACAAGTGTGATTTGATTTATGTCTGAATTTGCTTCATCTGGCAGGCTCAGGTGGAAATACAGTGTTAAAATAGATTAAACAACGAGGAAAATGCTCAAAACAGAAAAATATTGCAAGGAAGCAGAACAATTAAAAAAAATTACAAGTTTATCAACTCCTACAATGAAGTCGTGTGTTTCTACATTTAGTCTTTTAGCACAATTTGTATAAACACTGACACCAAAGTACAAAATCTTTCAGATAAATGGGTATCATATATAGTAACTGACATACTGTCTACTAATCCACCCTTCATTGTTGTGCATTTGTTTAATAAAATTATTATACATAACTGTTGCCATGTGGCTACAAAATAAAACCATCAACTAAATCTGACTCCAACTGTTGACCCTGAACTTCTATAATTATTAATTTAACATTACAAAAACTACCCCCTGCTATATCCATCTTCATGTCAGAGGTAATATCATGTGAGTATTTTGCATTATCAGACAGTATTTTGCATTATCAGACAGAAACTCACCAGGTCAATGAGGTCACTGAGGTTCTTCTCAATCTGCTGAGGAGGCAGACGCCTCATCAAGTCCAGAGCACAGTCCAGCTGCTGGTCGTTCTGAAACACGAGCAGCAGAGAAGATGTTTACTTCTTTTTTTTTTGTACCAACAGACTGTAGTTCAGCAAATTAGCTCAGAGCCACTGTCACGATTTATGAACTGTTCTGCAAGAAGATCAAACACTGACATCCCTCTGTGCCCCAGACAACACATTGTGGGGGGTGTTGGATGGATGGATGACACCTGCTTAAAATGACATTTATGACATGCTACATTTCAATATTAAGTGTTAAATTCCTAGTAGTACTGCACTTAACTTCTGTATAAGAACTAAATTATTTACAGTAAAATCCTCACAAAAGGGATTAACAGACTAAACAGCTGCTTTAAAAGCATATCAGCAAGAATTTTATTTATTTTTAGTACACCAAGTACTATTACTTTTCTGAAAATTAACCTGATAATGATTTCGTTGTGATCCGTGTGTTAATTTTACAAGTTTGCAGAGCTTAATTTTAGATAAATATAACGTTATTCTTACAAAAAAAACACACACAACAGACATATTCACTTATTTGGTGTTTTGATGATGATAATGATGGTGGAGAGCAGTTTTACAATCTGATGTCAGAAGTGTGAATGCCCCCCACCCTGCAAAATTCAACATCTTGAAGAGAGAGAGAGAAAAAAAGTTGCTCTGATTAGTTAGCTTAATGAGCTCCCGAATCTATTCAGACACCTACTTACTGATCAATACAAAAACAATTTAAACCACAACTGAGTAAACTTGTGATTTAATGTAACGGCAAAAGGAGAAGGTCAATTTTACGGAATAAAAAATGGAAACAGAGAACATGAAGTCTGCTTTTGGGTGTTTCAGTTCAGGAATCATGAACAGAAAATAAAACTGCTGAATGGAGAAAAGTTATGAAAAAAAAAAAAAAAAAAAAAAACAGCCATCAACTTTGAAGTCAGCGTACAAAAACGTCAAGAAAGCACATGATGATTCATTTAATTTATTTCTGTTTTAGTAAAACAGACCTATTATGACTCATTACATAACCACCGTCTGGTCTCTCAATATCAGAAGGCTTTTCAAATGCTCACTCTCTTCTTAAAATCATTAATAATGTCATCCCAAAACATGACCCTCTCACACGGCTGCAGGCTTAAACTGCTCTAGATGCATGTCTATCCATGGTCTGGAGAATGCATGAAGTGCACACATGTTCTTCCTTTATCAATATCAGTTTGTGCATATAAACAGGTATCTAAACATGTGGTTTGTGTGTGTTTGTAATGTTTATGCATCATATTAAACCAGACGTTGACAGCAAAGCATGTAACACACACATATATGAAAAACAACAATTAAGCAGTCACCCCTTGCACTTCATGACTAGGTACTTTCTTTTTTTTTTACCTTGTGGAGACCCTTTCTTTAATATCTGCAAAGCAGCCCAGATTTAAAGCCCCAGTAAATTTTGCATGAAGATATGAGCAGTTTCCTGTGCGGGAAATGTTAACACCCTGAGGGGCAAACAAACACTTTTCTTGCACTGTGAAACTGTGGGAGAATTCATGACTTACCATGTGATAATAAAAGGCCAAAAGTGCAGAAAAATCAACTAACATGAAAATGTAGGCCTTCTGGCAACATCTAAACAAGGTACATCAATGCAGACACACAGAGGCTAAAAGCTGCTGAAGGATGAGTGCTGTGTGATCATGTCGAGACAAGCACAGCGAGAGATGCTTAAAATGGTGAGGAGACTGTAAATAAAAACAACTATATGAAAAAAATGACTGAATTTCTTTAAGTTAGATCACCAATGAAGTGTACATCGAGTGCCAGAGTGGTATTTTGTTCAGGATGTGTGCTTCTGGGGTGAACCTCAAACAAGTTGCTGACATAGGTGTGTACAATCGATGGTAATGGCCCATTTGTCTCGAGTTTCAAGTAACTGAAGAGATATTACAATAAGCCACTCCAAGCTATATGATTTAAAAGTTCTCAGTTTTGTAAGATTACCATTTTCTATGAAAAGTGAAAAATCATTTTGCTGCTATTATCTAGCATTAAGCTGTCAGGTCAGGTCAGCAAAAGTGGGATATGCTGTTTTACAGGAACCTAAACGCCTCTCCCCGCTGAGATTAAGTACGAGCCAAAAAGTAAACCCGCTGTGACTTTACTGACTGGGTGTGCCCACAACACTTGTGAGACATGTTCAGCTGCATGTTGTTTGCAGATACAAATCTCCAAAAAACATTTATGATCCTGTTCCCTAGACACAGTCCTCCTGAACAAATAATTTTGTGCAAATGCAAGTGTGACACGATCACAGTGTGTTGAGGTCTGAGTACAAAAACAATTAACAGAGTTGAACAAATTCCTGCCAGGAAGGTATGAAAACTTGTATTTCTTAAACATAAAAAAAGCATGTCTTCAGATATTAATGATCAAATGACCTTATATTCAATGTTCATGTCTGACTTGCAGTGCAGCAGATCACCATGTCAAAGTGTCTTATTGGGACGCTCATCTCCATTTTTACCAGCTTATAAAACGTCTTTAACATTACAACATGAACTATCTGAATGTGACAACACAACTGAGTGCACAATAAGGCTTTAGTCACTAAACCTGTCTAACACCATGAATGTGGCTTGCTATAAGCTTTGAATTCATATGGGAGCAGTCCCAGGCTTTTACATCCGGCATATAGACATTCTTGTATACGAAATGTCTTTACAGACATTTTTCCATCTACCGTGGCAGCCTTTTCTTGTGGAGTAGCAACAGGATATGAGGAATGCAAAGGGCAAGGAAACAATTTACTACAGCACAGAGAAGCAAATAGTGCTGTTAAGGCCATGGTACAAACAGGACTACATGATCTCCCCCCAGGCATTTCTGTCCTTAAAAGAAAAGCAGTAAACACAGTGGACTGGGAAAAGATAGATGAAAACAATGTGAAAGTGAGAGGAATGTATAATAAAACTTGATGTGTGTTATCAAAGTACCTAAATTTACCTTAAAGTACTTCAGATCTGTCCTAATACACACACTTCCCACTTCCATTATTCAGAGAAAAGTACCCAAATAACAGGAACCATCAGAGTGATACTGTGATGCACATCAAAAGCAATATGAAAAGACATGAGTAAACACCAAATTATACCATAACTGCAAAAAAATCACTTTCTTCACCACATCATTTGTACATGATACCTATTTAAGTTTCTTCTTTTTAAATCTATACAAAGCCATGCATCCAGTCATCAAGACCTGAAAAGTACAAACTGGAGTACGCTCAGTTATCTACAACCATTTACATGAAAAATAACACATTTGAAACTAGAAAACCCTGAATCCATAAATATTTCTTTTACGATATCCTACTATAACACGTTTTTAAGCAATGCCTCGCATTCCATTTCCTCTCCACCGAGTCACCTTCTGGCCTTCTTAATCTCCTTCAGTTGATGAATCAGTCTGCTTCATCAAACACCTGCACTGCTTGACACAGTATTTACTAATGCTGCTGTCTCTTTGTAAACACTCGTTCAGACCAACAACCCCTGAGGTCAGGAGAAAGCAGTAACGCTGGGCCAGCAGGATGGATGAGGTGAGCCCAAGGAACAGGGTGACTCCTGAGAAAAAACAGCTGTTTTGTCTGTTTCAGGCACCACAGAGTTCAGATTGTGTGGAAATACCAAAGAAATGCTACTTTTATAAAAGTAGCTGGTGATATACTACGTCTGGGGAGGAAATGTCTAAATATCTCTGTTACTGCTTACTCTAAACCCACTACCTGAATCTCAGTGTCAACACAGCTGTTATTACTAAATGTTTGAGTAATGGTGGGCTTAAAACACAAAAACCACTGAAATAATACCAAATCAAAGAAGTATTGTCATGTTTCATTATGGAAAGGTTAGGTTTGCATGGTCCAATACAGAAACGATCACATTGTGTCGAGTCTATTCAAACTAGATGCAAAAGAGAGGAAAACTTGTTGCTTTACATAAATGAACCATTCAGTTCAATCAAACGACACCTATCCCTTCAGATGCCTTAATTTAGGTGGTGACCTACAAGACAAAATGAGACAAAAGTGTTAAAGTGCAAGCTACAAATAGCTGCATGATCAGAGGTGATTTATTTGATTTAAATGTTAAAATTATCTTAAACTTCAATATGATAAACCATGTTTACAATCTTGCTGTTGTGTTGCTATTGTTTGCTGATTCTGCACAAAATCAGGTATTTTACCAAGAAAAACTTTCAGATCATGTATTGCACGGGATGTTTGATGTCAATAACAACATAAAAACTCCAAAAGCAGAGAAAGAAACGACCAATGTGTTTACAACAAACGTGACATCTGACAAAGGAAACCCAGGTAAAATAATGATCTTAGCAGGTAAACGTGTCAGAGGAGGCTAACAGCTTGTCACGGTTGGGAAAAGGAGGAGCAAGCAGGCTTAATTTAGCAACAGGCAACCTGGCGCTTGACTATTTTAGCCTGAGTTTAAGTGGGTGTGTACTATATTAGGACTCATCTCCTCTTGCTATTAACAAAGTTGTGTCAAATCCAAAACATCCTGTGCTAACTTTAAGGCTACCGGGACGTAGCCTGACAAACAGTTAGCTTGCGGCTAACTAGCAGGAAGAAACGGGAGTATTGCTTTTTTTTCTTTTTTAAAATTTTAAGCAGTAATACTTTCTTCTCATTATGGAGGTGTTCTGCTAAGAGTGCAAGTTAGATGCATCGGTGATTTATGGGCTCTGGTCCTCTCGGGTTACGGTCCGGCTCTTGCAGCCAGCGATGGTTTATCTTAGCAGCTAGCAGTTAGCCGTTAGCAGCCCCACCAAAAGCCCCGTCTCTGTTTGCATCTCCGCCGCGGGCCTTACCATGTCTGCGGCGGTCTCAGCGGGGATATCACGGATGACGGTACACCTTAGCTTTACTACGGTTTAACAATTCACTCGTGTCTTCTCTTTGTGTTGTTTTTTTAGTCCCCCGCGGAAGATGTTTTGTTGGCCTCTCCCTCAGTGAACCCAGCCCTGTCAGCGAAATCTACTTCCTCAACCGGGTACAGGAAGGAGGCTGCGGTGTGAAAACAGGCCCCTGTTGTATTTCCGGGTCACGCGGGGCTTTTTCTGCAGCAGCCAATAGCAGAGGAGCGAGAGCGGCATTGCCAAGTATGGAAAGAGAGGGCTGCGGCAGTTAACGTGCAGTCAGTGAGGGCGGTAGATAGACACTTAGGAAAACCTTCAATTATGCATTAACAAGTGGAGGAAGAAGACAAAACACACATCTACGTTTTTTTTTTTTAATCATTTGCTGCAAAACACTCAAAGTTTGTGGATGCTTGACTTAAAATATATTTCTAATTAGCTTCCGCCTTATCATAATTTTTTAAATGATTTAATCTCTTAGTTGATTGTAAATTTATCATGCATATTTTTTTTTTTTTTTTTGCCAAAATACAGTTATCCTCTTGTGAACTGAAATGAATAAAAACGACACCATGTGCCGATGAAAGGACAACAAAACTTGGTATGTTTGGAATAAGGTTGATATTTCTGAATTAGCTACGTCCGTGGTGATCAGTTGTTTACTCAATGCAGTCACTTAAGTACTGCTCACTGTTATTGGTATTCCTCAAATGTGAAAAGAATTTAGTGTGAAATTAAAAAAAAAAAATCCAAAAACATTGGGAAGATGTAAAATGTAAATAAAATCAATATGCAAACCTTATATCCTCATTTATTCCCAGAAGAACATAAACATAGATGTTAAAACTGAGACATTTTGTCATTTTATGAAAAATATTAGTTAATTTAGAATTTGACAGAAGCAATGCATCTCAAAAAGTTGGAACAGCGTTTGATATTTACCATTGTGGAGCCATAGCATGTGATGTGTGGTTTAGCATCCTGTTGCTGAAATGTGGAAGGCCTTTCATGATGTTGTCTGGAAAACCTGTATGCTTTTCAGCACTGATGGTGCCTTTCCAGATGCTCAAGCTGCCCATGCCATAGGCACTGATATAACTCTATACCATCAGAGGTGCAAGCTTTTGAACTCAGCGCCGACAATGATCCTCCTCTGTAGTCTGCAGGACATCTTCGGTTTCCAAAAAGAGTTTCCAATTTTGAGTCATCTGACCACAGAATGGTTTTCCACAAATCTGATCTGTTCCCTCAGATCATTTTAATGAGCTTTGGCCCAGAGGAGATGGCTGAGTTTCTGGATTGTGTCCACATATGGCTTATTGTTTGCAGGATAGAGCCATAAGCACGATTTGTGAATTGCATGGTGATCTATGTTCACCGACTGACCTCTTGAAGTGTTCCTGAGCCCATGAAAGGATTTCTAGAGGAGATTCCTGATTTTGATGAAGTGCCACTTGAAGGCCGGAAGATCACGAGCATCCATATTTCACTTTCGTCCCTTCAGCATGGAGATGCCTTCTGATTCCCTGAATCTTTTGATGACATTATACAATGTAGATAATGGGATCTACAAAGTCTTCACAATTTTAGGAACTTTTCCTGAAATTCTTCCACATAGTTTGCCATAGTTTAGTGAACATCTGCCATCTTACATCTGAGAGACTCTATAAATGCTCATTTTATACCCACTCATGTCACTGACCTTATGCCAATTAATCTAATTGGCAATTCAAATGCTCCTCCAGTTGCGTCTGATATGTACCAATTACTTTTCCAGCTTTTTGCTGTACTTGTTCCAATATTTTTGAGATGTTTTGCTGTTATATTAAAAATTAGTTTTCCATGAAAAGGCAAATGTCTGAGTTTCAACATTTGATATATTGCTTATGTTCTGCTGGTAATAAAATATGGTTTATGCGATTTGCAGATCATTGTGCTCTATTCTTATTTACATTTTACACAGCTTCCCAACTTTTTTGGAATTGGCAGAATATTTGAACAAAATGTCCAAAGTCACTGATTAACAAAAGTCAGGTAAGGTTTTTAAGTGAAATAAAAAATACACACATGAAACATATGGCATCTTTTTAACCATATCATGCCCTTTTAACCTTGTATCATATTTGATACATGACTTTTTTTTAGATCAAACTCAGCTTCACCTCCATAATCAGAAAAAAATACAATAGAAAAA
>JAOWBL010000020.1:638917-661697 GCA_028564865.1 Zenarchopterus dispar | reverse complement strand
TATATATATATATATATATATATATATATATATATATATATATATATATATATATATATATATACACATATGTATATGTATGTATTTATGTGTATTTATGTATATATGAATGAGACACACACACACATTTAAATCATTTTAGATCTACTTTTTCACAGCTATGTATGTATCTTGTTTCTATTTGTTTATTCCTTTTGTCTCATGATGCATGTGCCTGGGAGCGACTCATGCTTTCGTTTTTTTTCCTCTTTTCCTTATAGTAACAGGCCTTGGTATTGGCATTGTGTTCTCCGTCCTTTTCTTTAAACGTAAGTAATACGAAGTACACTTTTTTTTTTTCTTTTTCGGTTGTCAGTTTCTTTTGAAAAACACTCTGCAGTGATGTTTTTTCTTTCACCAGGTCGCACATGGCCCGTGTCATTCGGTTCAGGCTTGGGCTTGGGAATGGGATACAGCAACTGCCAGCATGACTTCAGGTCACCATATCTAATTCACGGTCGGATGGTTAAGGTGAGCACGCAGTGGAAAATGAGAATTACCCACAAAAACACGTCATCCTAAACAAGTTCTCTTTTGAATTTTTCAGGACCAGTAATGAAGGACTGAAGATAGGAATGTGTTTCTCATCTGTTCGTTTGTCTGCGTGTCTCTTTCCTGGCACTAACATCCAACGATGCACATGTTGTGTTTATCAAAGGGCAAAAAAAAAAATGTATATTTAATAAAGTCATTCTGGAAAGCAGTTTTTTTCCTCCCCTCTTTTTTTTTTTCCTGTGTGAACATTTGAGAAGAATGAGATGTGGTTTTGGGGGTGGGAGGTTACTCTGTGTGTTAATGAGCTGGGAGACTTGAACTCCTGCTGGTTTGGAATGAGGGCCAGGTTCAGCATCTGCAGCCTTTTTCAGAGTGTGGGAGTATGTAAAATTGTTCTGAAAGATGGAATAAAGAGACATGTGCTGATAGGATAACAAAGCTGGTGTTGAAAGAGCTGAAGGGGGGAAAAAAAAAAGTTATGTTTGCAGTCATGAATTCATGTTCATGTCATCCACACGTTTTCTTATCTACAGATGTTGGTTTCTGTATGTATGGATATGGATGAGCAGATTTCTTTCAGATATCAAGTCAAGACAGAGACTCACCCTGATTTTTTTTTTTTTTTTTTGCAAAAAAAAAAGTGAACTAGAGCGTTTTCATCACATCGACATACCAGGAGGAGTCTCTCGCGTCCTGTGCATCCCCTGACTGACTGTCTCCTAGGCGAGGTTGTGTTGAGTGTGATTGATCACTAACGTGGGGTTGAATTGCTCTGCTGGGCGAGACCCGCCCCGGATTGTGTGAGATTGTCCACACGTTTATCCAGCCCCCTGGTGGAGCAGAATCTGTGGAATGCAGAGAAATGCCATTTCTGGACTGGAGCTCGGGCTTATTACTAACAGGTGAGTTCTGCACTTTTCACGTCTGAGAATAACACATGTTGAACCCTTTCACATCAAAGGCAGCTCGGCCGTGTGCACACCCCGCTATTACACAGACACTCATATTTTCCCTTTTCATCAGAGTAACAGCTTTCTCGGTAATGTAAGCACATACATTCCTGCACACAATAGATTCAGACTTGTTCCAGTGTGTTCAAAGACCCGTTTCTGCTGCAGAGCGTCGGGCACCAAAAGTAATCCTGTCAGAAATTAAGCCGTCACTCATCTCCTGTCCATTAAAATATTTGTTTGCAAGTGGAGCGTGAAACCAATAGGGGTGCTCGTGGACATGAGCCAGGCTGAACACCTGTGAGCAAAGGTGCACTGGTCGAAAGGAGTGCGGGAACGGGACGTTGCTGTGTGTGTGTGTGTGTGTGTGTGTGTGTGTGTGTGTGTGTGTGTGTGTGTGTGTGTGTGTGTGTGTGTGTGTGTGTGACAGCTGCAGTGAAACAGAGCAGCCAGCACCCGGAGGCTATCCCCGTCTGAAAATCCCCCACGATTAATAAAATCCAGTAACCTAATCACAAAGGTTCTTCTGATGCAGATTCTCAATTCAAGGGTCAGGACCCCAAGGTGGGGGTGGGTGGTGCCACCAGATGCTTGCGGTCGAATATTAAAGCACTTTTTGGCGTATGCATCAAATCACCGAGGTAAATGAGATAATTTGGGGGGGCTGTGACTGGAAACTTGATAATTGTTGGGGTTCATGATTTGGAAAAAGTTGAGAACCACTAAAAGCAGCAGAGTAAGTAGTGGTGAAGCTTGTGGATGATATCAAAGGGGGTTTGTTGAGTTAATTTCTATTAAAAAAACTTATCTTTTAAAAACAATGTCTTACATTTGAACGTGTTGAACATTTTAAGCACACACACTTGCAGATGAGAACATAATTAAGATGCCAAACACTGCAGCCATAAGTGGAGATGGAGCGGCTTATGAAAAGAGATTATTTCGTAGTAAAAAAAAAAGAAAGCACCAAAGATGCACTAAAGTGTAGGTGTGAAGTTTGAATATAAATGGTTAACTCCAGTTGTCTTTAGTTTAGATCCTGAATCTACCAGAACTGATCAAAGTAAATAAACTCAGTGTTTTACCTTTCACTTTGTGCAACCAGGTGGAAATGTTATAGCCTGAGCTTTAGATTTCACATAAAACATAACCGATGAAATAAGTTGCATTAATTCAACTTATATGTGAAGCTTTAATCCAAATGAAAAGAGTAATTTGGTCTAGTACTGCATTTCGCTTCACTGTGAGGGAAATATTTCTGGACCATAATGACAGGCCAGAGGAGGATCCTTCATTATAAGTAAGAGAGGATTGTGCAAATAAAGATGCTTTACAATGAGAAACATTATGAACAACACTGAGCAAGCTCTTCCCCGGTACTGTAATTCAACAACAGCGCAGACGGCTACAGTAGCTCGTTCCTACAACCGCTTAACAACCATCTACAACTGTTCAAAGAGACTTGAGTACCGGCAGTGACGACCGCAGATAAGTTCCCTCTGAGTATCAATACTGAACTGAATAAGTTCAACGCTTGATGCATGAATACAGACAAAAAAACCCTCTTTTATTCAATGCAAAGCTATTTTACAGCTTGTAGCAGTAAATGACTTTGTTAAATATTATTAAGAACATGAAGAGTTAATTGTGGAGTAAAAAGTACAATACTTTCCCTTGAATTGTATTTATGTGGACGTTTAAAACGCTTAAGCATGTTAAATGTGAACAACTGGTCAAATTTAGCAACACATTAGTTGAGTCTATGTAATTTCCTAAAATGACCTCAAAATTGTTTTGTTTTTTTTTCTATTTCCCTCACATGTTTTTTTTTAAACTTAAGATTGATATTGTTGAACTGTTTTGACTCCTAACTGATCCTCATCCTGGCTACCACCTTGTTTTTCAATCAAGATCAGACTATGAAATACCACTTTAACCTGCTGTCACTTGTTTTGACCCGGGACAAACACTGACACACATCCGTCTGTCACATGCAGAATCCCAAAAGGTGGACTTAAATCAGTTTCCCACTGAAATAAGATTTGAAGGAGGTTCAGGCACAGTTCAGCCAAACCGGAGAGCATAATACCTCTCTGTGGTTTCACTCAAATAAATCAGTTTGTCATTAGCTTCTGTTTAGTAACCAGCTATTCAGTGATTTCAACATCTCCGACTTGGTTTTTGGTCTTTCTTTAAAGCAAGCAAAAAAGAAAAGTTAAAACAAAGGCGCATAGCACTGATTTCCATCTGTTTTCCACTTGTACATCATTATTACGCTGTGTTTTAATGTTTCAATTGTAAAATGTAAAAACACATGTTGTCAAAGCAGTGCCAGATGTATGTGGATGACTGTGAACATGCCCTGTGAGTTTAATCTTGTTATATTTGCATATTTGTACAGTAAGTGAGCGCTCCTCTTTAGGGAAACATTTGAAGGCTTTCCAGCAGTTTTCCTTCCCTCCCCGTTTCGTTTCTCCCAGAAACGGCGCAGCAGGACGCCTGTCTGAGGGCTAAACCGCGCCTAAGCCTCGCATGAGAGTTTTTCAACAAAAGACAACATCTTGGAAAGTGTTTTCCAGCGGACTTGCAGGGGAATTTAACTCTGGACTGGAAGAGAACAAAGGGGAGGGACGGTCTGAGCTGATGGACTCCGAGATGAGATAGTGTTCCAGTCCATCTCCCCATCCTCCCCCCCCGCGGTCGGACCAACGGCGCTCTTTCTTTTCTGGATGATGTAACTCTTTGAAGTCAGACCGTGATCAGATTTTTATAACCCCTTTTTTTATTATTATTATAACGTTCTTTAAGTCTTTTTCTCGGAACTGTTGGGACGACACCCGACGACAGCCCGTCCCTCTTGTTTTCTGGAGCCCGTGTCCAGGTTGCTGTGACGCGGCGCGGCTCAGCGGGACGTTGCGCAGAGCTCAACTGGCTGATCCCAGAGATGATGAGCGCTGGTAAGTTCCTCAAATGACCCGCGACCTCTGTTGGCCCTAGTTATTCTGAAAGTAGTGGATTACTTTGAAAAGTAACGTCATGTCAAGGCGTCTTTGCTTACAGCCAAGGAAAACGTTGCGTGGGCGCATACTGCCATGCGCTGGCTGGTATCATGCCACATATTTATATTTATTACAGAGAGAAGCAAAGAAAGAAAACGTTTATAAAAAAGGTATAGTCTGGATATAAATGAATAAGCAAATAAAATAACCACACACGGATTAAAAACTGATGGTTTCCATCAGCCTGAAGCTTCATGAATCTCCAAACCCACATCATCCAAATTCAAAAAACAACAAAACACTTCACTGCTATATGTGTAGATGTGATAAAAGAATCAGAATTAGGCACAAAATTGCCCAAGAAGTGCTCAGTGTTGTGATAAGGATATAGCAAATAATAATTTCAAAATGAAATGCAGTTGTTTACAAACACCTGAAAGTATATTATAGGAAAAAAGAGTGATCAATCAAAACCAGTCACAAAAAAAACCAAGATGATCACCAAAAGAGATTGAACTGCTGTTAGCACATACAAATGATCAAAATGAGACATAAAATGGTAAAAAAAACGGAGCAAAAATCAACCTTGTAGTGCAAAAAAAATCAGCAAAACAGAAATCATATTTGCTTGATTTATGGTTATCTTGTACAGGGATGGAAGAAGTACTCGGATCTTATGCTCTGGCAAGTAAAGAAATAAAACAAGATTCATTTACGCATTTGGAGTTCATGACAGTAAAAGTGTCTATCAAAAGTAAAAGTTTGCATGATGTAAAATAATGTGGTTCAGAGCAGTGAATGTTGTTGGATTATACCTAAAGACTCATTCCCATCGAGTTAATCTTTATTTTGAACTGCTTTATGTATATACCAAGGTCTTTGTGAATTTTGTAATCCTGTTATTTGAATGTTTCAGTGTTTAAACAATATCTGCAAAGTAACTGAAGTCATAAAATAAACTACAGATCCAGTAAAAAAGAAAAGAAAAGGTTAAACATGCCTAGCCATTCATTTTGAGTCGGTAGGTGTGTCTAAACAATCGACTGTCACTGGAGTCTGAAAAAAGCCTCACATTTGTCTAAATAGAGACATAAACTAGCAGAAACGACATATATTTTAGTGATGTACTTGTATTTCAAAACCACACTTCCCTGGAGTGCATAAATAAATTTACTTCACGACTTTCATCTAATTTCTCTTTTTCTGTCAGGGTGTTTGGGTCTTTAGTAAGACGAATCGCAGATTTTTGTTTTTCTTTTTTTTTAACATGTCCGTGTTTGGGGGTCTAATGTCTTATATTACAACCACATTAACAAGTTTCCCCTTTTTCACACCAGCAACACAACTCACTGTTTATTTTGTGATGACGACTCAAGCCTGGACTCTTGGAGTCTGAAAAGGAAACAAAACAAAACCAAAGTATTTATTAGAAAAAACACCTTGTCCCGTGTCTCAGACGAGCACATGTTACAGCTTTGGGTAACTGGATTAACTGTTTAGACAGTTGGTAAGAAATGCAGAAAAATGTGTGAAACTGTGAATGTCGGTGACCACCGGACACTTTTTATAAGCAGCAGGAGAGAGGGGTTTTGTGGGCTGTAAATGACGTTACTGGTTGAGGCATTTTTAGAGGAGAAAGTGAGACAAGAGTCAGGAAGTACGTGGAGCAGAGCTTTGCCTCGCTCT
Organism: Zenarchopterus dispar; assembly: GCA_028564865.1. NCBI lineage: Eukaryota > Metazoa > Chordata > Actinopteri > Beloniformes > Zenarchopteridae > Zenarchopterus > Zenarchopterus dispar. The sequence goes on along the minus strand of JAOWBL010000020.1, from coordinate 655,528 downwards.
CTGTTGGTACGCTGTGATCCTACAGTAATGTTGTCATCACTGCAAGATGTTTAAATCCCACCTGTCTGGGAAAAACTCAGACGATCCACCCGTGACAACTGGTCACAGCCACTCGCTTCAAATCACCAGGAAGTGGTGGATCCACATCCTGCAGGAACAGGTCAAATTTCACGTTTCCTGACAGCGTCTAAGCCAGCAGAAATCAGGCGACATCCATTTCAAAACAAGGTTAACTAACGTGGCTGTGTTTTCCTGCTCCTTTAGGTGCAGTCATGTGGCAGAGGATTCACATTTGCTGCGCACTGTTTGCACTGTATTCAGCAGCACCTCCTGCACACATCAACCGCCTGGCGCTGTTCCCCGACAAGAGCGCCTGGTGCGAAGCCAAGAACATCACACAGATAGTCGGGCACACAGGATGTCAGCCTCGCTCTATTCAAAACAGGTCAGGATGAAGGCCCTCTCTGTCTCGTCTGACAATCTGAGCTGGAAAACACGAGCGATGCAGAAATGTTTAGCTGTCAATAAATAACGCCCTCAGAGCCGTGCCTCATTCACTCTTTGAAAACATCTCTCTTGAGGAAGTCAGGCACCATCGTGGTTTGTTATTTTACACTGTAATCATCTGCAGAAACATTTTTTATGTTTCTCGTTACAACAATATCTCAAATTGTTCTCTTTTAGTACCTTGGAAGCACAATTTATTGTTTTCAGACTTTATCTGCGGACCTGCATCTTTTTAACTGAGCAGAATGTGGTTTTGCCTTATCTTGTTAAAAACACAGAGAGAAAACGCTTTGACAACTTTAAAACAGACGCTATCTGGAAGGCAGTCTGCTCTTAAATGTCAGCGTGATTTTCTGCATTAATGCAACCACAACAGAAGTGTAAATGAACTTTCTCCAGAGCACAACCCCTTATCATCGCAGACCCTGGATCTGGGACTTGTAGCTGATAGCAGACTGGGTGGTCCTTTTCGTCTTTTCTCCCGAGCACATGGTGCTCACTTCTTCTCTAAAAAGATCTGGAGTACTGATTTATCTGACGACAGCACACCTTTCACTGCGTCACGGCCCATCTCTAATACCTCTGAGCCCCAAAAAGTTAAAAAGACTCTGGAAAAAAAGTTAGCATCAAGGTTCTTCATTGGTGCAGTAAATTTTTCGAGTTGCATCCGTGAATGTAAATTTGTATTCCAGTGCTCGACAAACGTTTTCCAAAGTTAACCCTTGCCCACGTATTTATATCAGCCAGAGATGAAAGTTGCGGTGCTGTCTGAGGAATCGGAGATCACAGATGTTCAGAAAGGTCTTGTGCCTCTTCATTTTAGACAATCTGAGATTCCTTGAATCGTGTAATGACATTATGCTCTGTAGATGGACAAACATGTAATATGAGGAACATTGTCTCCAATTATTTTCTCATTAATTTATTAACAAACTGGAGATCCTCTGCCCATCTTTACCTCTCTTTTTCTTTCTTTTTTTAAAAAAATATTTTGTTTTGGTATTAAAATGGTGGCAAATTAACAACTAAAGCAGAGGTGACAGGACAATTTCATGTCTACAGTGAAATTAAAGTCAGCTTTAACCCTTTACAGGACAGACAATGAAATACTTTTGATTTTAAAGTATCACCTCTACAAGGTTGATGGAGAACATTTAGAGACTTAAGGTTAAAACATATTAACATAAGTCGATGAATCATAGTATTTATTTATCAAACTGTAACAGTTTTCATATATTTATGAAGTTTACTGTTATCACAAAGCCATTTCAAAATGATATAAAACTTACGACAGATATATCTTCGTGAGTGTTTCGTATTCTTAAGTGTTTATTTTCTGGAGATATTTGTAAAAAAAACAAAAGTGTTGCATGATTTTTGTGTGACTTTCTGAACCCTCTAAATTTGCTCAATCACATTAGTTAAACTCAATTGTTTTTGTTTTTTTCCAGTGTAACAATTCATTAGTATTTACGGAAAGAGACCTTTCTAATGTCTTGATCATAAGTTTCGTTTATTTATTACATTTACAAATAATGCTGCTTTATTTTTGTCCCTGTGGACTTGACCAGATAGCCTCAGATTTGAAACGTCAGTTCACTTTTCAGGCTCCTTTTTTTCCCTGCAGCTCTTGCTTATACAGGCAAGAGCAATTTGCTCGTGCAGTCAAATCAAGCACAGCGTGTCTGTATGCGGGCCCGTTTGAAAACATGCACTCTTTCCTCTTGCAGAGCTTGTCTGGGCCAGTGTTTCAGCTACAGCGTCCCCAACACGTTCCCACAGTCGACGGAGTCTCTGGTGCACTGTGACTCCTGCATGCCTGCCCAGACACAGTGGGAAGTGGTAAGAGTTATTGCACACTGGCTCACGTAAGAAAGCACACAGCAACAGTGACTCGTCAAACTCGCACATGAATCACCAGTTTCTCACGTAAAACATGGCACGCATTTGCTGCTCGCTACTAAAAACAAGGAGCAGAGGGGGAAAAAAAAAAGTACCCTGGACAGGTTCCAGTAGGTGGAATATCCTTTTAAAGCTCATCGCCTGTTTTAGCCAGAAGGAATTCACTCTTGTGAAAAGGTGGGCTTTGTGGTGAGGCGTGTGTAGTTTGGAAAGCTGCCAGGTAGACAATACGGGTGGCATCACAGGTGAGCACCACATCACGTTTCCATGGAAAATATTTCATAGAGAAGACAACTGTTACCAGATAGCTTGATTGAGCTTTTTTTTTTTTTTCTGTTGCAGGAGAAAGTAGATTTACCCTCACATTATTTCACATTATCTAGAAATTGATGTTTATGTCTGCGAATATGATTATTGTTGCAGGAATTTATGCAAAGTTTAATTTGAAGCCAAACAAAGTCAGCTCTCATGAAAGTGGATTCTGGTTCCTGCTTTTTTGGCTCGCGGTGAAATTGCTGAATGATCATTTCTGATAAATAACGGTGAGAGTGAGGGGAGTTCGTGTGAGGTCTGGAGAACCAGCTGAGCTCGCGTAACACCAAAGTTTTCTGGGATTCGTAACTTTTCTGTTTATCTCATGTGAAGGAGTTCCCCAGCATTTATTTATTTATTTGCACTTTGTTCCCCTTGTTGTAGTGTCAAACATTCAGGACCATTTCTTAGTATAAAACTTTGAGTCCAAGGAAACGAAAAGAGAGTTTTTGTTGTTTTTGGAGCACAATTCTGCTGGTGAGAGGGAGAAAACACACATTTGTCTGTTCACACGAATAACCGTATGTTCTGTGTCCAGAAGAAGCACAAAACAAAAACAAACAAACAAACAAAATCTACATGAACACACTGTGAATGCTTAGTATAGTAGAGATAAGCTAAAAAACATACTGAAAAACAGTTCAAGAACTAAAACATATCCATCAAGTAATCAATACTGAATATGTACATGTGTAGTTATATGTGTGTGTGTGTGTGCGTGCTCAGGTGACTCTGGACTGCCCGGGCAGTGAAGAGTCTCCTCACGTGGACAAGCTGGTGGAGAGGATCTTCCACTGCAGCTGCCAGTCATGCAGTAAGGAAGGTGTCCAGGAGGGGGCAGTGATGCAGCTGTATCCATCAGACAACACCGTGGCTTCAGTCCCCTCTCTATCCGACCCCCCCACCAGAGCCCACTCTCACCCTCTGCCCCACTCGGATACACACTCCAAAAAGCACGTCCAGCTGCACACAGACCACCACACACTACCCCAAACATCAGACGGAGGGTAGGAACGTGATCCGTTTTATTATGTGTGACCCTTTTTTTTTTGTTTTGTTTTTTTTTAATGTCTGCCGCTCTTTCTGCTCTCCTCCCTTCTACCAATCCATAGTGTTGTAAATGCACTTTGAAGACGTCACGTTGTGTTATAATCTTTCTCTCAAACACACACACAGATACAAACACTTGCTGCAATGCTACACACCAGTCTATGCACTCTTTTGTTTGCTTTTAATACATGTATATGTGTGCATCCAGACATGACTATAGTCTGCTAAAACAAACAAACAAACAAAAAAAACAAAACGTAGTCTTTAAATCTGCTTTTATTGAAATAAAGTCTGTGGTTGTCAAAACTGCGTCTTGTGCTGCATTCACACAAATAACAGCAAAATGAAAGGGAAGTCGTATGAAGGCTTTTATGTGTGTTGTCCCAAATACTTCACCCAAAGCTTCCTCTCAAAAAACAAAGCTGCGTCTGTGTTGTTTGGCACGTGGTCTTGGCCTCTTTGATCAACATAACTCTAACCCTGGAAAAACATGTAATAGATGCTGGTGCTGCCTAGTGGAGCACAGAAGAGCTGCATGATGGGTAGAGACCCTGCTGCTTGTTGCTTCATCGTCTGAATCTGATCTCGCTCTACTATGCAGTTAATGAGAGGCCGCGGATAAAGTTTTACCCACAAGCTTTCTACTGTTTATCTCTTCTATCTGTGGTTTGGATATTTTTAAAACAATGCAGCGTTTAAAGGATGGCTTTATGTTTTTTGAGGTATGTCTTAAAGTGACCTCTACACTCATTAAAATAATTATGTGTTTGTTTTTTTTTGGTTTTATTTTATATATATATATATTGCTGAATACACCTCTTTTCCAGAACAATCTATCTGTAGATATGGGTGGATACTTGAGTCTGTTTGTAGAAGTTTTCCTTCAAAGATGGTAAAAGGCTCCACAGTTAAACCCCTACTTGCCACTCGACTAAGACGAATTGCCATGGCAACCAGGAGCTTGTTAAGTTAATGGGTGGTGATTGTCCTAATGCAAAGCTTCGAGGCAGAGCGGGACAGAGTCAGACCAACGGTGCTTCACAGTTTTACAGGCGTCTGAGGGAACATGATGAGCTTCTCGGAGGGTCAAGTGGTTCGAGTTTCACATGACTCAAAGATTGCAGATTAAACCGCGGCGTACTCAATAAAGAAAGGTAGGAGGGAATTACTGAATCACGGTGCTCAAGTATGTCTTTTAAAACAACGTTGTTTAGAGAGTTCTTATCTGGTCCAGCAGATGTCAGCAGATGTTGCAGTCCAAACCTGAACCCACTCACCGGCCTTTACAGCATCTGTCCTCTCACCCCTCCACCAGCCACTAACTCTTGTCTCCCCATCCGTCCAGCTCTGTATCCTCAGATCTTTTCCCTTGTTCAGTGTAATTAAATTTGATTGGCGAAAAGGTTGGCTGTCAGTGTGCGCTGGAAAACAAATCGATCATCCTCTTATCTCGCAGCCACGCAGCTGACATGCTTTCAGAGTGGTGCAGGGTGTGGAGGTGAGAAGCAGGGAAGGACGTTTCTCATAATATCACAGTTTATTGTGATGTGTTTACTTGTCAGCGCTGAATTCGTTTTCCTCCTGTAAACTTTAAAACTGTAAACTTTATCCTCGTCTTGTTCTCACACGTATGTTTCATCGATCACCACATGTGACAACATGCTCAACATTTTGTCCTTAAGCTGAGCATTTTTTTGTGGTAACTTAGGAAACTGATATGAGGGAACTGATGTTTTTTATTTATTTATTTTTAATAAAACCTTTGTCAAATGTGCCAGTAATTCTTTCAAAAAAAGCAACAGGACTGGCTCATAGACATAAAAGTGTCTTCACCATCATCACATATACATCCACTGTGGTTCCCAGTGGACCTTCAGCAATCAGAAACTCACTTCAGTCAAGTCCTTCTGGTCTTCAACTCTCCATTGATGGAGGAGTCCAGGCAGGAGCATCAGCCAGATGACAGTGAACTTAACTCTGGATGTCTGAACATCTGTTCCTTCTCCAGAAAGGTCAGCTATGACTTTTTGAATCTGACAGAAATATGGCAGCAATCAAATGACTTTTCCCAGATGAATGACTCCACTAATACCACAACTGTCAAATGACGATGTGTGTCATTCTTGAGTGGGATACAATCTAATGAACTTTTCTTATAAAAACATATATAATTAAATTACCAAAGCTGGTAAATATTTACACATCTAGTTATATGTACATCAACCAATGTTACTTTATTGGTCAGATACAAAGATGAAGACTGATATCTATCTATATTTTAAAAAATGCTATACTGTAAAATTATCTGTGTATTATTATTGCGTAGTGAAAGAAAGGAGAGGTGAAACGTGATGGTGAGATAACGGTGTTGGGCTGTTTTGTTTTTGTTTTTTGTTTTTTTTTTTGCTTTTCGCAAGGGGACACTTGTTTGGGTGCATCATTAAAAAAAAGATATTCAGATAAATGATGCAAAGAAAATCTACTGTGTAAAACATCAGTTTTTAAGTGTCAGAGTGTTAATTATTATGATTTTATGTCAAGATAAAGCACCACAGATGGGTTTCAGGTGGAAGTGAGACCACACCAATATATATTCTCCTCCTTGTTGGCCTTTATGGTGGTGGATCGATGAAGTGAGACAGGAGAGCAGGTGGGAGAAAATCTGGAAAGAAGAAGGATGAAGGTCGATCCAAGTAAGACAGAATATGAAAACAGGAGGAATTATAATGAAGCAAGAAATAGAGGTGAAGAAGGTTGAAAAGTTTTATTACTTTGTCCCAACTAGTCAGATCAGCAGGTGTACACAGGAGTAGGTGAAGAACAGTACTTGATGTTATTTGTTATAGAAATGTAGAAGAGGCAAAAGCGAAGTGGTTTTCAAAACAGTAGTGAGACCTGCTCATGTGGCTTGGAGACAGCAGCACTGATGGAGGGACAGGAAGCAGAGTTGGAGGTGGAGATGTAACAGTTTTCTTTGTGGCAACGATAGATATGATTAAAAATGAGGACATCAGAGGAAAAGTCAGGGTTAGATGTCCCAGAGACAGAGTAAGAGAGGCTAGATTGAGATGATTAAAACATCTCTGGATACCTTGGCAGAAGGATCCTAGACGTGGAGCTACCAGGCAGGAGAAAAGAGAGAAGACCAATGAGGATTTTTCTGGAATTAGTGAAACGGGATGTAAGTAAACTTTCTTTACATAGGACTTTTTAAACAATAAAAATCACAAAGTGCTTTACAAAGTGCAGCAATACAGAAAAAATAACATAATTATGCCAAGTACAAAAAAATACAAAAAAAATTAAATATGAAATCAATTACAAATAAAATAATTTTGATCAGCAGCTAACAAAACAGCTACATACTTTGTGCTTGATCAAATATGGCAGCCTCTAAACTAAACACCAGATTTAAAAAAGAAAAAAAAAAGTAGTCTTTATGAATCATTTTTACACTCCACCGAGTCTATAATTATAAAAAGCAATAAAATTTCCTTCAGCCCAAGCAGTGAACATTTGCATTTGATTTCGGAGTCAGGAGATGTCAGAAGAAAAAGCCTCAAACATGAAAACCTTGACAGAGTATCAGCTACCAGAAGATGCGCGACGTGTAAACCTCTGTGGTCAGTCACGCTCTGTGACGCTTTACCTGTTAACTTTGCTGCTGTTGTTGAATAAATGCAGGTAAGCCTTCTGCGTAAAAAAACGCGTGTGCGCGCTCTGGAAGCGCGCGGCTCAGAGCCCCCCCACCCCACCCCACCCTAGCCCACCCCCGGACGATCCTGACAGACACGCAGCATCAGTCCAGCTGCGCGGTCCGAGTCACAGGTGCGGGTTGTTCATTTGACAGAGAAACTAAAGATCTGCGTCGATTACCGACCGAAAACGGAACAAGAACCAAAGGATCTGAGAGGATTCACACTTGGAAGTAAGTCACCAATCCTGAACACGCACGAGTTAATCTGGGTGGACAGAAAAGCTCTGTCTGCTCAGTGTACTTATTTAAGGGTTTAAATGGTCAAACAGTCAAATATTTACAGATGGAGTCCACGAGGCTCCTTATGTAGGGGAAATAAATAACTGTTTTTTGTAGTTTGATGTAGCAAAGTGTTAAATACACATCTGGGAAATCGACTGGTTAAATATGCTTATATTTTCTATCAAAACACAGTTTTCTCTTTGTGAAAACATTTTTTAAAAGGCACAATAAAAATCTTCAAGATACATTAAAAGAGACTTTTACCATTATTAAACTTCTTTTCCCGCAGGCTCAGTAAAATGGACAAGTAACCTCGGGAGTGAATTTAACCGGACACGGATTTTCATCCCTCTGTTTCTCAGCATGTGTGGCGAGGACGTGGACCTGGAAGATGATGGAGGTTCAACTGAGGAGGAGAAAGAGGAGGAGTTCTGGATTGGTGACGGAGTGAAGATGCTGCCCCCTCCCGTGGCCCACAGCGAAGGCAGCGCGTGGGGCAGCCGGAGGGGCAGGTGTGGCTGCGTGGTCTGTGGGGTCGCTCTCATCCTCTGGAACCTGTGCCTGATGTCAGCCAGCGCGGTGCTCCTGGCTGCCGTGTTCTGCGTGGTCCTACTGCCCGCCGTGTTGCTGCTCTACGTCGGGTTCCTCTGCCACTCCAGGGTGAGTCGTCTGCAGCGCTGTCATTCATCACATCCACTTGCTGAAGAAGTTATCAGATGTTTCGAAATTGAGTTCACACATTTGTCAGTCTTTTATTGAATGAATTAGGTTTTCCTCTTCCGCTTTTCTGATAAATGTGACTGAACTAGACTGAAATAGTGATCCTTAATAACAGAAACCCAATACATGCATCAGGCAGGCAGTTTCTGTAGAAACAACTTCAAACCCATTCAGATTTGTTTTTTTTCTTGTATTAAGACAGATATTTCTGACAGAATTTACTGAAGAAGAATAAAAAAAGATAGTAAATAATTGACTTGATTTGATTAAAATTATGATTCAAAAACATGTATTAGGTTACTTTGTCAAGTCTTACATAGGTGAGAGAAAATGCTACAAGTGAGAAATGTTTTAAAAAATTATACATTTTAGTTATTTTTATCGATTTGAATTTTAGCAGTAAAAAAAAAAAAAAAAAATTACCTGTTAAGACAACTGTTCCCTGTGTTGTCCACAAATGCAGGTTCAAGCTCTGTCGTGTTAAGATGAAGCCACATGATCGAATAACGCTGCTGTCGTCTCTGGGCCAGCTCATTTATGCATTTTACTTAACCTTTATTTTACCACAAAGTCATTTAAGATAAAATTGGAGACCTTGTCAAGAGGCGCTCCGGTGCGGTAGGCAAAACAAAGTAAAAACATGTATATAATAAAGATGTCATAAAAGCGTTTAGGTACACCAGCACAAAAACATACAAGAGTAGAGCACCGATTATTCATCTGCTCTCAGATGAATAATAACTTTAACTTGTTTTCAGAAACTATGGGTGCCACGTCCTCCTGGCAATAGAGGCCGGTGACCTTCTGGCTTGTTATCAGCTCAAAAACCTGCGTCTGTGATGGTGCAGAGTAACGTGGCATCTGTGGAGCAGGTAGCTTGCACATCTGGAAAGGAAGCATCCATAATTAAAGGCATATACAGATTTTTAACCCACCATATGCTCCCGTCCAGTCGAGGTCTTTTTCAGGGAGGATCTTGGATCTTTAAACAAGCCGATGCCAAACCTTTAACTAAATCCATTATAAAGACATGATTTTGCAGTAGAAGAGTCCAGCTCCAGAGCTCACCTGCCTGCTGTCCTCTCCTTTCATCATCTGAAAACATTTGGTTCATTTTTAAGTACAAAAAGACCCAGGGCTGTTAATCAGCTCAGATCTTATATCAGACACGACTTGGACTACACACTGACTCGGTACTCAGACGGATACACACTGGTAAAAAAAAGGATTTCTTTACTTTGAACATTTGAGGTGTTTTCTGTGTTCTCTTGTGGGTTTTATGAGATTTTAAAATCATAAAATTTTGTTTTGTGTTTTTATTTCACTCAGGGTCCACAGTCTTGTTGAGCTGGAGTTGTGTTGTAGCTTTTGAAAGTAAAAGAAGCAATTATAACCGGATTGAACTGATATTAAAAGGGAGCCTATTATACGCCTATTATATTTTTATTCTGGTTCTACGCTAGAGTGATTTTGCATGTCTTGTTAATTTAAAAAAAAAAATCTTATAATTTGAAAATACTTCCTCATATTCTACTATAGTGGCAGCCTGTTGTAATAGCTGTAGTCATATTATATCATTCTTTATAGCTCCTTTACACTTTCCTATTTATGCTGTGTTGCTTGAGGGGTTGCTGCTGGTAATTGTGGCACTTATCAATATCTGTTATGATTAGTAACCGTGTCGATAGCAGAGTTGTTTACATGCGTGTGGAGTCAGACGACCTTTCCAAAGCACAACAAATGCCAAAAGACCCCAAACTCAGATGGATCAAGGGTGGGGGAGGGAGAAGAAGCAGTGGGACTTAATCCTGACCGCAACGTCTCTTAGCACAGATTTCAGACAGTACAGACACAAACTGATGCAGACCCGGAGGTAAGAGGAAAGGAAGAGGGTTTGAAGCTCTTTTTTAGAAACAGACAAACTCCTCTGGGATGCTTCCGAAATGCACTTGACTTGCCAAAATTCACATTTCCTGGTGTTGTGCAGCCAGAATGTGGCGCTTTCTGACTCGGAGGGGTCAGGAGTTATGAGAGAGCTGGAAAGAAGAGGAACCGCCATGAAAGGAGAAGTCCCTCCACAGCGTGTACCGCTAACAGACTGAAAGAGTGGCTGATACTCAGAAAGCCTGCCAAAGGCTGGTTTGAAAAACAAAATGGAGACATCAGTCCTGGAGGCACTCGACCCGAGCATGGGGTTCTTCACCAGGCAAGACCCCCAAGTCCAGACTTTCCAAAGATGCCTCAAAGAAAACCCAGCCCACATCAGCAGGCAGGTAACCAAACAGCTGGGATGTTGTACAAGAGAGGTCTCAAATTCCAGTCCTTGAGAACTGGAGCGCTATCCTGCATGTTTTAGATGTTTTGCTGCTTCAACACATGCTGATACAAATGATTGTGTCATCAACAGACTTGGATAGATCTTGATGACAAGCTGATGAATCAGGTGTCTTGATTCAAGAAGACATCTAAAACATGCAGGACAGCAGCCCTGGAGGACTGGAATTCAACACCTGTGGTGTACAGGAACACCTGAACCAAGCTGAACGAAGATGGGAAATACCTGTAAGGATGGTACAGGTATTTCCAATTCTAATTTCTAATTCCATACTGATGAACGGATGACGACTAACCAACACAACGGTGATTGAAGTACAGGAGGTGGTGGTCCTCAGACTAGGAGGGTGGTACCAGCAGAGTCCAGGAACAACACTGGAGACCTCCATCTATCTGGAAGACTTCAGGAGCAACTAAGAAGCTTCAAGCTTCCAGACTATTGACAGAAAACCCAATTCTGAAGAGGGCAACCACTCACACGTTTAACTGGACTCTGTCTTCGTGGTTAAATTGAGATTACAGCTCTTTCTTCATCTGTTCTTATTTTTCTGACAGTTTTTTGGATTATTTTTTTTCACCCATACACCCTCATTGATGTGTCATGTGACAGACACAACAACTCTTACAGTCTGATTGTTGATCTAAAACATGAAGACTAAAATAAAATGATTTTCATGAAGAGAACATGGCATGTTTATGGCAAAAGTCTTACAGGGAGGCTACAGGGAGGGTTTGTAAGCTGCAATAAGCCCATATACTAAAGACTGATGTCACTAACGTAAACATAGAAGCAGTTACATATTTACTTTGTTGACCTTTTTCTCAGTTAAATAGAGAAGCAGCGCTAAGAAGTTGCTCAAACACACAGACTTGCTATTTACTTCTGTTCACTTCCAAAATCAACAACATCTGCCTGAGGCTGCCCAGATATTTGCATACGGCAGCAGAAGCGTGTTCACAAATAATTTACACGGCGGAATCTGATTTTTAAGCCAAATAAAAGTTAAGGCAAGTAAGCCCATGTCATTTGTGGAGGCTGGGAGGATTGTGTCTCAGAGAAGATCCCTCTAAAGAGAGCAGACATCCCTTCCAGTTACACCTGTCAAAGTCAGTGTTTTTTGTGACAAGGTGATAACCAGAGTCTGACTCATTCAGAGTGACTCACATGACGAGTGGTTGCAGGTTAAAGTATCACCTCTCATGCAGTTTTTTTTTCAGGGATTTGTTTTCCTGCAGGTCTTTTGTTGTACAACAGGTAAACGAGCACATACGTGAGGCATGGCTGTAATTATTGACGAGAGAAAGCAGTCAAAGTCGGTGTCTTCCTGTCACGGCGACTGACTGGACACTGAGAGATGGACCCGGTGACAAAAACGTCTGGTTTGGGTGCCAGCTCCAGCTGTGCACAGACACAACAGCAGCATGACAAAAGAACGGCGTGCACTTCAGAGCCCAGTGTGTTAACCGCTCCCGTTGCTATGGTGCGTTTGTGGGAGGCAAATTTGATTCTGTAAAAGCCTATAATAGCTCGTGATGGGAAATCTTCAAACAAAAGGGCCTTTGACAAAGTCAAATCACTGAGTGTGTTTGAGGATTTGACAAAGGGAATGTTTCATGAGTGTTTGTTGGCGTGTTCTCTTGAAGCAGTATCAGTGTCTGCTTGTTCCCTCGTTTCTCATACTAATTTACTGTCTTTTTTTTTGTTCTTTTTTTTAAACTTTCTTTTCTGATCTCCCTCTGGCTGCCTCCTCCCTCTGCTCACCTACAGACTTACTAATAGCACCGAGCCATTTCTGTCAGAGAGAAAAATTCTGTTACACCCCGCTACCCACATAATCCCCATCTCTACACCCCGAGCCACATGTGGTTATCAGTCACACTCCATGAATAACAAATCCCATCTATTTGCTTTTTGACTCAAGAGAAGCAGCACACCAGTCCCGTCATCCTCCGAAGGATTTCTTTTACACTCCCTTCTGTGTTCGCCCTTCCAGGTCCTTGATGCCCCTTTTACCATCTGTCGTTACCTTGACGACAACAGCTGCTCCGCCCTCATCATTCTGGGCTTCGTCATCATGTCGCCGCTTGTGGTCGTGGCGGCCGCGGTCTTCTGCGGGCTGATGCGAAAGTTTCGGATCCTGCTTTTCATACAACCAATCACACGGGCCCGGTACCGAGGGAAGCTGCTGGACTGGGTGGGTAGCATCCGGGCCTGGGTCTGACAGACCCAACGATGATGGTTCATGCGACAAATGAAAAAGTAAGGAAATAGTAAAGAGATGTGTCTGTAAAATCAATCACAGGGATGCAGAGAACGGACAAAATAACACAATTTCTGTTTATTGTAATCAAAACAGTAGTGGTGATAAATTCTGCTTTAGTTATGTTTTTCATTTCTGATTCTTCATCCAAGTCACAAAAATAGACAAAATATAACCTGATGACAAACTATTGTAATTTCTTGTGTCTTTATTGAACAAATCCATTAAATATTCATAGTGCTGGAGGAAAAATAAATTAGCCCATAAAGGTAGTTGAAATGAGCGGGTTCCATACCTGGAGTTCAATTACTTTACTTTGACTGATTTGATACCAGCACCTGCTGATGTTTAACCACGACACACCAAACATAGATCTCTGAAGATCAGTAAAGAGTAGATCATGGCAAATATCTGTTTATAAGTCTACCATGTTAAAGTTACCAAATAGGCAGAGTGACCATGTGAAGATAGTCGTTGGATTAAAAGAGGACAGTTGACCAATGTCTAAACATTATTCCTGAGGTAAAGTATGGTGGAGAGAGTGTCATAATTTGAGCTTGCTTTGCTGCCTTGGAGCCTGGACAACACACCACCATTGAGGGGAAAACAAAATTATCTTCAGAATAATGCAAATATGAGTGTCCGCCAGCTGCAGCATAGTAGAAGTTACCGTACTTTCTGGACTATAAGTCGCACCTGAGTATAAGTCGCAGGACCAGTCAAACCATGAAAAGTGCGACTTATAGTCCAAAAAATACAGTAGATGGTGCAGGTGGACAATGAGTCTTAGCCTCAAATATAAATCCACTACAGAATGATTTTAGAAAATCAAAATCAACATTTTTAAGTGATCTGGTCAAAGTTCAGACCTCAAACTGATAGAAATATTGTAAAATCAGACCCATTCACACCAGATGTCCTACAAGTGTGTTTGATCTGAAGCACTTCTGCAAAGAGGACCGGTTAAAAACTCCTCCTGAATGCTGTGCAGGTCGGGTCCAGAGGTACTGAAAGTGCACGTTTGAATTCAGTGCTTGAAGTCAGAGGTTTAACCAGTGATTAAGTTTTCCTGCAGTACTGTGAATGTGTAATGGGTGTGTTCAAGAAAGACCTAAAAAAATCACAACTGTGTTTTCAGTTTAAGCAGATTTTGTTTCTCTCTTATTGGGAAATTTCAAAGGATTCACATACTTTTTACCCTTGTGGAAGCAAAGGATGTAAAAGTAAACTAGAAAGTACCGTCAAGTGCATAAAAGTTAAGTTTTCATATTGAAGTTATATCAGCTGATAATAATATAAAAAAAACACTGTTCAGACAAAGTAAGTTTAAGCTAGTTGTCTTTTTATTTCTCGAAACTCACTTTTTTCAAAAATCCAAGTCAAACCAGTGAAACTGGCAAACTCAAAGATGACAGTACCATCCAAAACTGAACATTGATAAAACACGACAAAAGGAAAACGTTTGTACTCGTGTGGAGGGATGTTAATTTTGCACTTCTGCTTCGTCCTCATCAGTGTCTTTCTCGTTATCATTATTCCTGGCATCCATGCAAACTCAGCCCTAAAGAAGAGTAATATTTTGACCCGCTGCAGACACAGTTTTAGGTTTGTCTGAAGGAAAAATTCTGTTACAGCCCACTACCCACTCAATCCCACTCAGACTAATGCGGATAAGGAAGTGGGTGGACCGGGATCTTTGGATACACTGATCTGGCTCCGTGGCTTGAACTGACTCTCGTTAGATTATATTTTAACTTTCTATTTATTTTAAATTAAATATAACACTGTGTTTTCTTTGCTAACTCTAAATTGCCAATGTGATGGACTGGTGACCTGTCCAGGTGTACCCCTACCTATCACCTGTAATGAACTGGGACTGGCTCCAGCAGACCCCCGTGACCCTGTAAAAGGATTTAACGAGTCTAGAAAATGGATGGATGGATGTTTTATTTAAGTAAATCTGTATAAATGATTATCTTGATTCAAAATAGGAAGGACTGGTTCACATGTTTTACTTCCACAGCACAAATAAAATACAATCTAGTTCAGGATTCAGGTGAAGCACTGGTGGTTAACATAAGCAAACAAAGGAAACGGGTTAAATCAGTGTTGTTGTTGTTTTCAGTGTTGTGAATATATTCTGTAAGTCAGAAATTAGCAACTGTGATTCTTATGTGCAGCTTGTTTTTGTTTTTGAAGCCACGCTCCTACAAATGAACAATAATATAATGATAATCTTTACTGTGCTACATCAGTGCCACTCAGGTAGCACAATTAGCAGTCTGTCCTCTGGGATCAGTAAAACAATTAAACATTTTATTGTATTGTTTTATCACATTGTTCAATCAAACAATTAAAAAAACTAACAAATAAAACACCGTTCAGCATGAAAACAACAAAAGTCAAGAACAAAATGAAGCAAAGGTTGTATAAAGAAAACCTAGGTGTTAAAGAAGTCTTTAAATCAAGTGTGATTTAAGAAAGGATTCACTGTATTTTTGTTTTTGTTTTTTTTTATGAGGGCCAATTGATTATTTTAAGTGCCATAGAGGTGATATTGAAATGTGTTTGTCTGTTAGATCCTATTGTTTAGTGTGTCACCGTTGTTTTATGTCAGTCCAATTTCTGATCTAGATATATATGTAGCTATTTTTGTGTAACTACAACAAATCACTGTTTTGCCTGTTTTAAAAATTTAGAAATATATAAGTATTTATTTACTCCAATACTACTTGTGAAATGGTTTAGTGGATTACTGGGAACATTGCAGCGGCTGATTGAGGTTCACGTGTTTCTCCCAGCTTTATGGTTCAGTGTTGTCAACAAAAAACAGCACACCCTGACCGCCTGTGAATTAAAAAGATCATTTTTTTCTCAGCATTTGGGTTTTGGCTTGTTTTCTCCAAAGCTTTATGTGTGACTCTCAAGCTCACACGCAGGACGCTCGCTCAAACGTCCTCCAGAGACGACTAAATCAGCCAGCAGATGATCCATGCGGTCTTCTAATGCAGCCACCTCAGTTCGCATTGACAGATGAATTATCACCCCAGGGCAGTCTGCAGCGAGGACGTGTCTGCTCTCTGTGTCAGCCCACACCAGAATGGGATTTTTAAAAGCTGTCCTCAACATTTAAAGGTGTGATGCCTTTAAATGTTGGCCTTCAAAAATACATTAGTACAGAAGGATCAAGGCCACGTAAACAATCCCAGCACATCTTTAGCTGTGCTAGTGTCGTAGTTTTATGGTGATCTTATGGCCACTCAGCTCCATCATAAAAGATTTTAAGGACTTCAGGATGGATTTCCATGAAAGAAGTGGGATTATACATGATTTTCAGAGAGTAACAGATTTCAGTTTTTATCTAGTGAAATGTATATTTAAAGTATATTTACTGATTTGATTCAGGCGTGCATGATGACAGTCCCGTCAGCCACAGCTTCACTTTAGGTGTTATTCTTAATAAATGTTTAAGTGCTAAAGTAAGACTGTAAAAATTAACAACTACAACAAGTGGCTGAGGGGAGAGAGGTCTGGTCTATATATATA
>JAOWBL010000020.1:605612-618112 GCA_028564865.1 Zenarchopterus dispar | reverse complement strand
AGCCCTGAATCCTTCTCCAAACACGGCACCTGCAGTCCTGAACGGATGTGTGCACCATCAATGAGGTGAAACCGCAACTTGTTGTGCAAAACTGATCATTTCCATGGTTGTGTTAAGTCTACTACATTAAAAAAAAAAAGTTACTTACTTTATGGACTCCAGGACGGTCTGTCTGTGCTCTGCAGCCTTCAGGCGGATTTGCTCTCTGATTATATCTGCGTTTTCTCTCTCCACGCGGGCTCGAGCTTTAGACTCTGCCTCTATGCGCAGGAGCTCATTCTTGTGTCTCAGCTCCATCTCATGCTCTATCGTTGCTATAGAAACAATACAAGCAACAAAGAAGGAAACAGATCAAACTCCTGCTCGACAAGTTTCAAAGGTGCGATGGTGGCGGGTCTGTACCTTTCCTCATGGCCTCTTGCTTCTGCACAGACTCTTCCTGTTTGCGAAGGTTCTCCTCATTCAAAACTTGCTGTACGATACAAAACAAATTAACTGTCATCACTTTTGTGTCTCATTTTTAAGTTTTTTTTTTTTTTAAACCAGACTGAAGGTTGATGAGCTCACCTGTTGCCGCAGTTGGTCCTCATATCGCTGTCTGGCGAGTTTATCCTGGTACTGAGCTCTCTAAAACCACAGAAAAACACCCACAGGTTTTAAAATAACCTTTTACACACCTGTGAAACACTAAAAGATGAAGAAAAATGCTGCTCTGTCTCACCGCTTGATGCTGTTTGGTCTCTTCATTCAGAGTTTTCCTCCTCTCTTCAGCCTGGACTCGTATCTGGTCACCTTTGAGCTGCTCCACGGCTGCTTCGTACTCCTGTGAAGATGACACACGAGGAAAATTCAACACACTGGAGAACATGAAAACCATCAAGAGTGGTGGACAAAACATTCTCTCAATGATCAAATTAACTACAGTTTTCAAAACAATCCAAATTTTCAAGTACGATTATGTCCAATAGGCATCACTGTCTTGCTTCAGTGTGGCGTAGGGATCGGAAACAGCAAAACATTTAATTATAAGAAAAAAATTATCCCTTATTTCAATTTCCAGCTGATGTGAAGTCACACTGTCACTGACCTGCTGTCAATAAGTAATCAACCATTTCATTTTGCTCCGTCTCTCACAGATAAAATGAGGTGGTGGGCCAAATCCGGCCCACAGGCCTCAACTCTGACTGATCTTACGGTCGCTGTTCTCACTGTTTCATCTTTAACTTGAGAGAGTACATAAATCAATAAGTTGACCACTGTACCTTCATTTTACTCTGATGCTCCAGCTGAGTGGTCTGCTCCTGCATTCGGGCCAAATCCAAAGCCTCTTTAGCATGACCTGAACACAGGTGACAAGAGACACACAAAAGATTCAGGGGCTTCAGGGAGTGATGTTTGTCACACCTCTGTGGTCTGAAACATCTGTCTGCCTCTGAGCTGAAGACAGCCTTTATTTAAGATTTCTGGTCTATAATATTTTATGTTTGCAAGAATGCATATATGCAAGTGTGTGAGCGCGCGTGCGTGTGTCACAGTTAGGATTCAGGTGCTGCAAGCCTGACTGCAAGGTAGTGACCTTTGAACATCGTTTTTCAATGAGTGGATGTCACAAGTGTGACAATGACAAACTTCACATAAATCAAAACAATGTTTACAGACGTTGAATGTTTGTTTGGACCACATTATGAAAACGGGTGCATCACTTCAGCAACCAGCGTGGACCAGAGAGGGGTAAGTAGGATAAGGATGCAGGGTGTCCACACTTCTTTTTTTAAAAATAGTGTTAATCTTTCTAACAGCGTTTTTGTGCAGACACCATTAGCTGGACACTTACGGGACTTGTCGAGCTCCTTGGCCGCCTGGGCAGCCCGCTCCAGCCCGGTGGGATCGAAGTTGCTCCATTTGTCCTTGGGTTTATCTCCGCCGCCGCTGGAGCCTCCGGCGGGAGGCGGAGGCTCCAGCGGTAAACCGGGAGGCGGTTCCGGCTGGCCCTTGTTAAGTCCGAATAGCCACGACATCGTACCGTGAGGAGAAAAAGACCACCCAAAAAAAGCACAGTTTAGCCGGTTCTGCGTGGAGCGTGAGAGGTGCTGCTACAAATCTGTCACTGCACTTCCTTCACACGCGTGTTACGCCGGAGCTTTCTGCGCATGCGCTCCGTACAGCGCCGCCGTTACTTAATAACGGCTGCAACGATTGGCTGGTAACGAGTGTTTCTTGTTGCTATTGGTCCAAACAGTGAAGTCCTGTAGAGGTCATTCACCTTAGTCCCGCCCACAATATGTACGGTAGCCGCAAAAGGTCAAACACTGTGAAATTCCTCTGGTTGCATCAGGCTGCTTGTGGTTTTGTAAGTCAAAGTTTCTTGACATTGCTCTGATATCTTGAAAAAACTTCAGTAAGACTGATTTTAGTGCTGGGATTTTACATTTATGGATTCCAATATTTTGATTCAGCTTATCAAAGAAGAAATGACATATATATAATGCCAAATATGAGAAATAGCGATAAAACAGTTTAGAATTGAATAATAGCTCATCAGATAGTTTCAGACACTCAAACACAATTAGGACAGGACAAAATACTATATGTCAAAATGTTTAATGAACTAAACATTTAAAGACATCACCACAAGAAATGGCAACATTTATTAACACAGAAAGTGTCCAGGATTAAAAAAAAACAAAAACAAAAAACTCAATGGCATTACAGAAAAACTCAAGGTTTCTGTGACAGAAGTTTGAATTAAATGACATAACCACATCCTCCAATGTGATCTTTTTCCTTTGGCTGCTCCCTTCCGGGGTTGCCACAGCAAGTCATCCATCTCCATCTAACCCCACCCTCTGATCCCTCTGTTCTCACACCAACCACCCTCATGTCCTCTTTCACTACATCTATATACCTCCTCTTTAGTCTTCTTCTGGAGTCAAAAAGAAAGTTCCCACTTTAGCATCCTTTTCCCAATAAATTCACCATCCCTCCTTTGTACTTGTCCAAACTATCTCAGTCTGGCCTCTCTGATTTTATCACCAAAACATCTAACATGTGCCACCTCTCTGATGTACTCGACATGATACTCGAGATAATTAGGAGCAGGGGCTTCGTAAGGACACGTATAAGTGAGGCAGGCTTGTCTGTGGATGCACCATGTCCTTGTGAAAACATCTGCTGAACTATTTCAAGGGCATGCTTAAACCACAAATACTGCTCTAAGTACAGTCAAACAACGAAGCAGCAATGGACCTGATAGTGAAGAAGTATCTACATTGGTCAGATCTCTTTTTATAGATGAATTTCATTTGGACAGAACAACCACATGATGAACAAAGACCTCAAGAGTCAAGGCACCGCAGCCTAACAGAGTTTCAAAAGTTTTATCAGGCAACCCATAATACACACAGCAAGGCCCTGGTTTAGGTTTCCTGATCCAGTGACTGATTTATTAATAAACTGTTTATAGAAATACAATTTTAGATGCAAAATATCAACCAAGAATGTTTCTCTTTCAATCCTGAACCAAGTGGAAATTAAATAACTCTAATAAGTCCTTTACTGGAACATAACGACGCGGGAGAACACGCCAGGAGGCTCTTTGCCGTCACCCAACGCTGCGCGGAAACCTTCTTCTTGCCGAGCCCGCGCTAGTTTTGTAAGTGAGAGGAAAGTCCGAGGTTCTGTGATGGCCAGGTCACTGAGAACATGGCGGTTGAGCTGAACGCTGGTCTGTATGGTGGGAAACCAAAGAAACGATGTGAGCCAGCAACAGACATACCAGAGTAACTGACGCAGCAGTGTGATATGTATCAAAACTGACCCTTGTGAGGTTGTATATGAGGGCGGGATACTTCATGCCATGCTCTCGTGTCGCTGCAGCAATGCGTGTGATCCACAACTGAAGAAATATAAGCACAATAAACAGGATAAATTGCACTACTTTAACATCAAATTTTTTAGTTATTGAGTTACTATCCATATATAGCAGTATTATGAAAATTCAGCAGTCTTAAAGTGTTGACAATGCAGGGCTTTGAGGACAAAGACAGACAGAGAAACTAACAACACTGTAACTAGAATGAAAGTTTAAATTTAAGCATTAACAGTCATTTTGGTTACATGCAAAAGTGACCAATCAATTATGACAAGCTGTTCATCTACTTTGCATGATGGATTTTTTTAAAACCCATACAAAATTAAATATTCACTTCTTCATAGAAAAAGTGTTTATTAATGTACTACACACACACAAAAAAATGGAACTACCACCTTTGAAAAATGTTGATTTAGCTCTTTAATTTGGTAAGACAAATGTAAATATAATACAAAAACTATTTTGTATAGCAGTTTAACGTTATGGCTGATCTTTACGTGAGTTTTAAAACTACCAGTTAAGTCAAACTAATGCAATAATGTCTTTTTTTTATTTTTCATAATGCCATGTAAAAGTACTGAGTGCCTCTGTTATCAGCAGAGCGACTGTATAACACCCCCATGTGGTCAGACGTGGTACTACATAGAGTGACTTTAAATAAAATCACCTTATTTAGTGGCCATTTTTCTTTTTCTGGTCAAGGACAGTAAAAAAGTTTTTGTATCATCAACTTGGAAAACTAATTAGTACTTTGTTACACCTCATCTGGCTTTAATGACAACTTAAATCACTTTAGGAACTGATAAATTAGGATCCAACTCCATGAATAAAAGCTGACAGATCAGTTTTGCCCCTTCAGATATTTTTTAAAGTTAAATTTTCTTTCATAAATTATTGATCGGAGCGACTAAAGACTCACTTATTTTGGCTTGCAACATACAACAACACTTTCTAGGATGAATTTAACAAAAATGAAAGAGACCAATAAATGCAAAACCTCCTCCTCCAAGCAAATCAAAGAGACTGTGATTCCCATTCCCAGTGATTTTCGGGTCTTACCCTTCTCATGTTCCGTTTCTTAAGTTTACGAGCTTTTGTGGCGTAGACAAACGCCCTCCTGACAGCCCGAACCGCCAGACTGTAGCAGCGGTTCTTCCTGCCTCTGAAGTGCTGTTGGACGAACCGACACAAAGACATCAAAGGCAAATCAGTCATTGTTAAAATGATCGTTTTCAGGGACGGTGATTGTGCATCACATAACAGGTCGAACCGTCTACAGGAAAAGCTCAAAACAACGCCTAAACTAAGAAATCACACGAGTTAAATTTGACATGAAGGATAACTGAGCCCCATGAGTCCGGGAATTAGTCTCAGCCTTACCCGCGCATGCTTGAGAATTTCCTGGACTTTCCAGTATCTGTCAGGTCCACGACAACGGATCCAACAAGACAACGTTAAAAACACCATTCTCGCACAGTCCGAAAAAACTCACTCGTTGTTCCTAGATAAAAGTGACCTTAACTTAGCGCTACCTGCAATAAACCCGGCGAGCTCAATCGCACGCCGCACAGCTACAGACTACAACTCGTGAGGTACGTTCGTTTTCTACTCCGTGTAACAGAACTCACGAACAGTGAGATAAAATTCTGCGATGTGATTAGACTTAATGAAAAATATTCTACGTGATTTACTATGGATACTTGAGGAGAAAAAAATCGAGAAAGAGCAAGGAATTTTGATGACATAAAGCAATGAGTGGCAATTATATCCGGAATATGTCGGTTAGCAAAACAAGCGCTCCCATAGCGAATGACGAAGCAGCCGCAGTGCATGCTGGGATAACTGGCACTGGAGGTCAGTCAAGAAAAACTCGAAGAGTAAAAATGTCGGTTGCAGGTTTCACGTCCTTGACCCGGTGTGGGGTTTTGGCGTTCCGCTCTCCCGCTGGATTGGTGGTAAGTTGATGGTCAAAAGATCAAACAAACAAAGTCAGTGTTTATTCTGACTTCCTGCCTTTTACATTATTATGAGGAACGTTGCTTTAAAGCGCTCTGACTGAAACCGGGTCCGTCTATATTCTGGAGTTGAGCCGTGGTTAGCTGTCAGCGATTGTTACGTATAGTCTGATCCCTTTAAGCTCATATTATGCTGTTTTAAAACATAAGTTTAGTTTCATTTAATGTCTTTATAGCTTAAATTATAGATGAGGTCACCAGAGTGCAAAAATAAAATAAACAAATCGGACATTTGTAAACATGGTTGATCTCAGTAGCTAATAATAAAAGTCAAAATAATAATAATTTAAAAAATCTTATTACTCTGATAATGTAGACTCATTGTTTGATATGATAACAAAAAGAAATTGACAACTCCAGTTGTTTTGGTTGTTGGATGTCTGTGTGGCATAAACGCTGTTTTAAACTGTTATAATGATACAAAATAATTATTCATCTTATTATCTAAATGTTGTTAAAATGTATGTCTGGAGTTATATTAGTTGGTTTTCTATGGAGTCCAGCCAACAGCCATTTAATCACGAAACAAGCACTTACAGAGGTTAAAGTATTGACTTAAGAAAAGTAGAGGAAAGATTTTAATTTAAAAACAAAAAAAAAAAAACATAATCACACTGTTCTGACATGTAAAAAAAGAAAACATGTCAAAATAAATGTTTTTTTTCTGTATTTTCCCATCTCTCCAGTTAAAGTTGAATGCAGTAAATTAATTACAGTGTTGAGGGCCAAATAATATTTTTTTTTCCTCCCATCTGTCTGGTCAGGCGCTGCGATACGCCCAGACAGCAGCCGCTCCAGCTGTTCAGCCCAGAATAAAGAAGTTCCAGGTGTACAGATGGGACCCAGACACTCCAGGAGACAAACCTCGCATGCAGACCTACGAGATTGACCTCAATACGTATGTTTTGGGACTTTTTTCCCTCAGTAGATGCTGCAGCATGTGTGTGTTCATTTATCAACTTATTCATATTTTTATGTGGCAGTAATGGTGATATAAATCTAGCTTAGTGGGGAAGGGCTTTTCTGAGTTTGACTATTTAGGCATGACCCAGTTAGTTTCTTTAATTTTTACATGATTTTTTTTTTTCGTCTTTTATTGGACTGGATGACCTTGTTAGAAGTCTGCCTGTTAGTTGTAATAAAGGCTTAGAAATACCAGTGATTTTATTTATCTGGACATGTTTATTTGCTCTGGGGGAGGCTCATTGCTTTTTCCAAAATTGAAAGCAGTACCACTTGTAAACCGTGGGTTTATTTAGTAATTGAGTACAGCCTGCTCTTGGATTTAACAAGATGCCTCTGACTGCCTGGCAGATTCCCAGTCGTCTCCCTTCGCCTGTTGACTAATCATCTCTCAGCTTACTTCTTCAACCTGCCAATGCACTTAAAACAGTAAAGCACTCCGAAACGCTGTTTAGGAGTAATAGCAGTCGAGATTTTAAAAGATAAGTTATTCTCTTACTGATCTGCTGTTTTGTTCTTCTCATAGTTGTGGCCCAATGGTTCTTGATGCTCTCATCAAGATAAAAAATGAGATGGACTCCACTCTGACTTTCCGCCGCTCCTGTAGGGAAGGTTAGTATCATATTAGTTTGTTAAGTATAGAGGGGATTACTTAGTTCTTCAGTCCAATTTAGGGTATAAAAATGTATTTTTGTCTTCAGATTGTGTTCGAAATGATCTTAAAAGCTGTCGTTCATCAGGTATTTGTGGATCATGTGCAATGAACATAAATGGAGGAAACACACTTGCCTGTCTCAACAAGATAGACTCCAACCTGAGCAAGCCAACTAAAATTTACCCACTGCCACACATGTATGTGGTCAAGGACCTGGTTCCTGTGAGTAAAATCTCCTGAACTGTGAGTCACCTTTGCCATGAACAGCGACATTTGTGCACATATTTATGGATTAACACAGTGATTTGTCTACATAGTTAAAACCTTTTTTAGGTGTAAAGTTTTAAATCATCAGCTGTTGAGTTCCATGGCGATAAAAGAAAAAAAAAAAAGTCATGTGTGGCTCAAAATGTATTTTTCTTAAGACTGGGTGTCTAACTTCAGGGTTATGTTTGCAGGATATGAGTAACTTCTACGCCCAGTACAAGTCCATTGAACCGTACCTGAAGAAGAGAGACGAGTCAAAGGAAGGGAAGGAGCAGTACTTGCAGTCTGTGGAGGACAGACAGAAGCTGGTACGTCGCTGTAATTCATTCTGTTTAAAAAAAACACGCACACAGATGGAAAACATTTCCAGTTCTTGGAGTCATTTGAAAATTAACATCTCCTTTTGATCTTTTTTATTTTTTTTTCCTTTTCCCTGTGCAGGACGGGCTGTATGAATGTATACTGTGTGCCTGTTGCAGTACGAGCTGTCCAAGTTACTGGTGGAACGGAGACAAATACCTCGGTCCAGCTGTGCTCATGCAGGTACATGTCTGAGGGCAAGAACGTGACATGGAGTACTTTTTTTTTTTTTTTGTCTTAAGACTGTTTACATGACTAGTCTATCATTGTGTCTCAGGCGTATCGTTGGATGATTGACTCTCGAGATGACTTCACAGAGGAGCGTCTGTCCAAGCTACAGGATCCTTTCTCTCTCTACCGCTGCCACACAATCATGAACTGCACTAAAACCTGCCCCAAGGTAACCTCTCGGCTTACGATCAAGTCAACAGACATTTGAACAAGAATTTTGTCTGTTGCAAATATGTTTAACACACTAAATAAAAGGAGAAATCACAAAAATCAACTGAACATCTGTCACAAGTCAGAGTGTTTGTCTGGGAGCACAACGAACTTGCAAACGATAGTTAGAAACCCTTTTTTGGACAGAAAGTGGTGTTTGTCCAGCGTCACTACATTTGAGTCTGAGGAGACGATACAGTACGTCGGACCTGCCGCTGTATCAATAAATGCTGGTAAACCAGTCGTACTGGCTCTTTACATCGAACCATCTCCAGCTGTTTTGTGTGTGATGTGAAATTTGACCTCTGTTGTTCAGGCTTATAGATATTATTCTTTGTTTTTGGCATTTCTAACATTTTCTTTTCTGGTGTGGTAGATGTAATCATTATTTCACTGTGTATCAAATATGTTTTGGCAGACGGATAAAATAAATGTTTTGTTAGATGGGAAGATTTTTTTAAAAACTTAAATGTAAATTAAACCTTTTCTCTTATGACTGAAAGGAAATTACAGTCATAAAATGATGGTTTATGTATGACGAAAAGATGAGACCCTCCTCTTTAAACCTGAATAAAACTTTATCCAAGATAACTGTCATCAGAGGAAATTACAAAGCAATATAATGAAATGGTTTCAGTGAAGACCGAGGTTGTCCAGTGTTCCAGATGTGTTGATCACAGACGTCCAGTAAACAATAAAGTTTGTTCAGTGAAGACGAGGGGCTTGTGCTCCTCTCCTCAACTCACTATCTGAAATTGTCTGTGCTCTTTCCTGCCAGGGTCTGAACCCAGGAAAAGCTATAGCTGAGATCAAGAAGATGATGGCCACGTACAAGGAGAAGAAGGCAGTGGCTGTCTGAAACGTCCTCTTCTACATTTGCAAGATTAAATTATATATTGATTTAAGAAAAAAAAGATGATTATTGTGGT
This sequence comes from Zenarchopterus dispar, assembly GCA_028564865.1. Taxonomy (NCBI): domain Eukaryota; kingdom Metazoa; phylum Chordata; class Actinopteri; order Beloniformes; family Zenarchopteridae; genus Zenarchopterus; species Zenarchopterus dispar. The sequence goes on along the minus strand of JAOWBL010000020.1, from coordinate 608,611 downwards.
CGGATGTGCCGGAGCACCAGTCATCTCCAACGCTGTGTGTGTGTGTGTGTGTGTGTGTGTGGGGAGCGCTCGGTGTTACACAAACGCACAACTACTGAATGAATGTAGGAGAGAGAGTGTGTGTGTCTGAGTTGTTCATGTACCACAAAAGAGGGTTTTTTTTTGTTTTGTTTTGTTTTTGTTGTTGTTGTAATCTCCAACTCTGTACTTTGGATGATTTTAAACTGGGGAGTCATTTTGCTTCTTGTTAAAGTTGATTTACAGGGTTTTTTTTTTTCCTTGTGTATAATGCTTAAACAAACATAACAAGCTTCTTGCCTCAGTTTAGCATCTGGCTCAAAGACAAACAGAGTATATGTTCCCTAAGATCCAGCAAACCAAGAAAAGTACTTTGTTTTTGATGGAAAATAAATATTTGTAATGCCTGCTTCTGCCGTGTTCAAAGGCTTTAAAAAAATAAAAAAATAAATACTAAACTGTCATGATCAATTTGTCCATGAGGTGTCGCTGTTGTTCAGATGTTTTAGTTGGGTTTACGCTTAAAAAATAAAAATAAATTAGTTCTGATGACAGAACAGCGTTCATCCTGGATAGTTAAAGTATTTTATATCTTATATAAAACTTAGTAAATCAGCTGTGAGTGAAGAATATTAGTTTGATCATTAAAAGATGTGCAACAATGTACAGCTGTTGTACATATCAGCTTCCTCACCTACATAAAGACATTCAGATTTCCATCAGAGTCTTAAATTGAGTAAAAGTCATTAATCCAGCATAAGTTAAATTTTTAGGAAATGCCATTTAGTCTGAAGATGTTAAGTTTTTTTTTCTTTTATTGGAATCTTCCTTCATTTTGTCAAATAAAAACCTGTCAGGGAGTATTATAAAAATGTTTACTGGAGGTTATTTTAATTCACATCAGTCATCTCTGAGGGAATTTTATTAATTGAATTGTTGCCACAAACTGTCCTGAGAGGTCACGCAAAGCATCCACAGGTACAATGAATGCATATTAAATACTAAATATTGCAGCATTATAGGGCTAATTTGAGCTAAATCATGTCAGGGAGAAAATTTTATGTTTCCTGAAGGTCTCGGGTACCTCTTGAGAAGCAGGAGGAATAATTTGACGTGTATTTTTTCAGCATTTACATGTCCACATGATTCAGTAATGACATGTAATTATCTGAGCGGCTGCCAGGCTGGGGACTGGACAGCCATTGTCTTGTTGAGGGCCGGTGCAGGGACCGGGGGCTGGACGGGGAGGAGACTCCAGATGCAGGGTGGTGCAGTGTGGAGCTGCGTGATCCTCCTGCACTCACAGGACCCATCAGAGCCGGTGGAGGTCGGAGCTAATTCAATCAAAGGTGGGTTAAATCTCCACTAAAAGGACCGTGACCGCGTTTCAACATCTTCTTGTCTGGTTTTTTTTTTTTTTTTTTTAGATTTTGCATGCATGTGGGTTAATAAGCAAACAAGATTTTAGGTTGGGTGCTAAAAAAAAAAAAAAAAAAATTAAGAAAAGTTCAAAGACACGAGTGGGTTGTAGATGGAGCCGGTCCATTCAGGGTGTTTATCAGTGGTGTTAATGTAAAGTGGATTAAAGTGGGTATTTTGTGTGGACTGTAGATGTTAATGGCTGTTTAGTGTTGACATGTGGTGGTGTGTTTTCACTGGAGACAAGGAGGAGGAGGAGGGACTTCACAGCACAGCTCTGGAGAGAGGAATAACCTGAAAAAAGTCAGCTGTTTCCAGAGACAGGAGAGAGGTCCATGAGTTCTTGTCTTGTTTAGATTTTCTCCCTTTCTTTTCTTTTTCTTTTTTTCTTTTTCTTGGTCTTTACTCCATAAACACAAATGGATAACAGCAGAGCATCTCCCTTTGCTGTCCCTTCATATGTGTGTGTGTGTGTGTGGACGTGTGTGTGTGCATGCACGTGTGGGAGGGGGGGGGGAGATGGGGTCTCTGTAGCTGGAAAGAGAAGGACTCAGTGGGAAAGGGGGTGGGGGGGCTAATCGCTCCCAGATGTGTGCTGTGAAAGCATATGGTTTACGATAGCCGTCATGATGCACAAGAAGAATAGTCTGTGTGTGTGTGTGTGTGTGTGTGTGTGTGTGTGTGTGTGTGTGTGTGTGTGTGTGTGTGTGGTTTCTGTGCTCATACACAAATACACACACAGACTTGTTGATATACATACAGAATTTGTGCAAACTGTGTTTCAGTTACACAAAGTTATGTAGGTTGTGTAGAAAGAGCGTTGGTGTGTGTGTGTGTGTGTGTGTGTGTGTGTGTGTGTGTGTGTGTGTGTGTGTGTGTGTGTGTGAGGTGCAGCTCTGCAGTGGAGGAGGAGAGTTCATTCTTTCCACAAAGTAGTTTAGTTTGTATTCGAGGAAGCCGGAGGACGAGGGTTTAATGTATGTAACAGAGTGACATTCAAGCAACGTCCCACTGGTGACGTCAGAGTTGATGTACCTCTGTCCACACGTCACTTTACCTGACGTTAAGAAGCTTTTGTTTATGGAGGTGAAGAAGAAAGAAGAGAGGAGGGGAGAGGGGGGGAAGGTTGGAGGAAATGACCAGTGAGGGTGACAGAAAGATGTGGAGACAGAAGGAGGTAGAGAGGACTAAGAAAAGAGGGGGGAAAAAAGCCCACAGAGAGGGGAGGAGAGGGGAGGAGAGGGTGGGTGAGTGGGCTAACAGGGTCTCCTTTCCTGGAATGTGGCCTGGACACCGGCTGCTGCAGCGGGGAAAAAAGCAGGAGAGCGGGGAGACGGCCATGCCACATTCTTACTGTCCGAGGTCCCCCCCCTACCACCACCACCACCCTCCACCCTCCACCCCCTCTCCCTCCCTCTCTCTCTCTCTTGCTCGCCGTGGCTGCTGGAGGCCAGTGGAGGGTGGATGACGAGGTGAAGGAGGGCACAGAGAGTGGGGAGCGGTGGTGGTGGGAGGACGGGGGGGTGGAGGGGGGGGGGGGGGGGGGGGAAGGGGGGGGGGGG
>JAOWBL010000020.1:590004-600054 GCA_028564865.1 Zenarchopterus dispar | reverse complement strand
ATACATACATACATACATACATACATACATACATACATATATATATATATATATATATATATATATATATATATATAGTAGCTGCGCTTTTCTTTTTACACTGGTTTCCAAAATATGACTTTGTGAGTGTCTAATACCCCATTCACACCTGACTATAAATGTCTGATGCCCTGTTCACACTGGACTAAAAGTACCTGCAAAAATTTTGTAATTACACCCTGACATCTGTATTTAGTTCTGTACATTTGCGTTGAATAAATGAAGTCTGTGTTTCACCTTAATGTACAGACATTGATCCCGGAAGTGACCTCGAGGCCTTTTTTAATTATTATTATTAAACAATTACCTTTTATTTAACATTAAATTTGAATATTTATTTTAGAGCATTTGATCAGCCACCCAAGAGTTAGACTTCAGTGACTAAATGTCACATTTTTAGGAGTGACAGAATCGGAAAATTACCTATTGGCCCATGCTTCATGTTGCCATGGTAACAGTAAATTTAACGGAAAACGAAGAAGTAAAAAAAAAAAAAAAATTAATTAATTAAAATAAAAACGCAGTCGGAGCTTTCGTTAAAACCCCAAAGGTTTTGTGCTGTCGACGAGGCTTTGAGTTTCATAAAAGTTTAAAAGTAAGTTTACAGCATGATGTAGTCACTCACGTCTCCATGTCATTGTCGTTCTTCTGCTCAACTGGACTTCTTGGACGTTTCTCTATTCACAAGAACGCATTTTGAGAAACGGTCCATATTTTATACGTTTTCATGTAAAGCTTAATGTTGATTAATTTCTATAAGTTTATTTTCTAAAAATGTCAGATAATCACACTATATGGGCTGGATATAGGCTGAACTTGTAAAATAATATTACGTAATGTACCACAATTACACCGGGAGAAAAGATAAGGAGAGGATTTTTTTTTTTTTCACATTACCGAATTACTGACGGGATTAAAATGATATCATAACCCCGTTTTTTGCTGAAATTGGGTAGGTAATTTGCGGGGGATTTTATTTTATTTTATTTTTTCATTTTTTATTTTTACCTTATAAATCACATACATTTCACATTCGTACGGACTTTTTAAAAAATGAAAAAAAAAAACTGACTTAAAAGTTAGTTGACAGACCCTTCTCCCCATTGTCAAGGCAATAAATGAATAAAACCGTTTCCCACCCTGGTAATCCTTAGATTCATTGCACCACATTTTTGGAGAGTCCCCCTCAGCAGCTGGCGGAGACCAGCGCCCGGGGCTGAAGACCCGCCCAGGCGGCACAGAGGACGGACTCTTCCGGAGCGGCGCTCCACTGCTGTGGAGGTTCAGGGGGCTGGTCACAGAGCGGAAGATGGCGACTGTTGGGCTGCTGAAGAGGAATCACCGGAGCTGATATCAGGAAAGGAGGAGTGGAAAGACGCACGCTCAGAGCCCTGAAAAGATCACGTCTGAAACAACGGTATGGTCCAGGGCTCCACTATTTGATCTCAGGGGGGAAACTTGTCGGATATGTGACATCTGGCAGCAGCACACACAGCTCTTCCCGAGGCTAATAGTAGGAAAGATTATCAACAGAAGACCGGAGATATCACATAGCTGCTTAGCAAGTAGGATGTAACGTTGGATGTGAACTTGAAAGGATGTCATGTCGGCTAGATGATGAAAAAGTGACAATTTTACGTATTCCAAAAATAATTAATGCAGTGAGGTGCCACAATCTGTAGCTTTAAAGCGTTTTCGGCAATCAACTGATGTTAGCTACCGTTAGCTTGAAAGGCTAGCCCAGAGTTAGTTAGCCGATGCTAACACATATTCTTTGAGGATTTAACATTAAATTCAACACTGGTCCACTTGACAGTGACATAGTGGTTTGTCTCAAAAGCCATTCCTCACTTAGCCTTTTGAAATGGGTTTAAAGTGTTTGCTTTTTTCTCCTGATAGTGTTAGTTACTTAGATGATAATTAGCATTAGCAATCCAGAGTAATTTATTCTGTTTAGACGAGGCTCGTAATATAACTGAGACGTGCTTTGTTGAAGGGCGAGCTCCAATTTAAAGAAAATGCACCATTTGTTTCATATAATAGTTCTTAAATGTTATACCTGTGTGTTAATTGTCACAGCATTATTATGTTTGCGTTTGCAGTGCTATTGGATGTCTTGGCTAGGACTAGATCTCTTTCAGTGTTATGTTCAGCTGCTTTTTATTGATAATTTGGATGGAAATAATCAAATACAGGAGATGTCGACGGAGTGAAAAATCAAATTAGCATTGTAGTATGCTTAATTGGTGATCATGCTAATGAACATTAGTGTCTTAATTACTAGTAAATCTCCACATGTTTCAACAGACAATGTCCCGTTCCTCTGACAATGAAGATGGATACTTCGTTGCCATGGATACAGAAGACAACGTAACAGATTATACTGGAATAGCAGAAGATGTGGAGGCAAAGATGGGGTCATGTACACAAGAAGGGAACATGGACAGTGGTGCCAAAGGAGTGGGGAGAACAATGATGGAGTTGCCAGAAGAGGTTCTTGAATATATTTTATCTTTCCTCTCACCATACCAGGAACACAAGACTGCTGCACTTGTATGCAAGCAGTGGTATCGTCTCATTAAAGGTATGTCACTTGGGTTTTCATAATCTTATGTAAAATTGAACCTGATGGTCCCCAGAATGGCATCATTATGGCTGTGTTTGACTACTGTAATATAACACACACTGGAGATGGCCTGTATTGTAATGACACATTGAAATGTATGCATAATTAATTTATCTGCAAGTGGGAACATGTTTCCTGCATCTTTGTCACTGACTTGCATTTTCTCTGAACTAGGTGTTGCCTATCAGTGTTATCATGGTTTTTTGAGGGCTGTCCAGGAGGGTAACATCCAGTGGGAAAGTCGCACGTACCCATATCCAGGAACTCCCATCACTCAGCGGTTTTCACACAGTCAGTATATGGTGCTTTTCCATACTTTATATGAACTTAGATTGTGCAGTATTAATAGAGAAACTGCTTTTCCCCACTTAATCTCATATAAAGAGATTAATTATTTAAGTAAAAGTCTAGTTTTTTCAACTTCTGTGGTCTCTTTGTCCAATTGTTGATGCTTTGTTGATTGTTGAGGCATTGTACATAAGAATACATTTCTCTTTGTGTTTTAGGTTCTGTAAACAAAAACTGCACAAACCAGATGTGACATAAATTGCTATACAAACAAACTGCTTTTCAATGCCAGTTAAGAATAATATAGTGAAGTGTTAATGATGAAACAGACCACAGCTCTGTCATTTACAAATAGAGTGGGTAAATTACCTTTTGCTGAAATAAAGTCAGCCAAATATTAGAAATTAGGCACCTTTAAGATAAACAGTTGGTGGTTGCAACCATGTTACATAATTGAAAAACAAAATGCAACTCGCATTGTAAACCAGTGTACAACAACCTAGACGTGATGGTGGAAAGAGGACAATTTTGTTTTGTTTTTTGTTTTTTTTTTTTATCTTGCTGCTGTTATACAAATGGCATAAAACAATTTTAACAAATGAGTAAAATAACACGCCAGCTCCACTAATCACTATAATCTATCTAAATTCCCTGAATGTCTGCACGCTATTTAAGATGTGGATCAGATTGAGTGTTGCCAGATGAAATGGCATCTGCTTAGTGGAAGATTAGATATTTACTTGATACAAAAAAAACATCAGATGGGCTATTCATAATGTGCACCATCAGCTGTTTCATGGAGGGGGAAAAAAACCAGCATTTTCATTTGGTTTTGTTCCAGGCTTTTACTTGTTCTTTGGGTCACTGAATTTTGCATTTAATAATGGTCTTTTTTTTCTGTAATCCACTGATATAGGGAGCCTCTTCTACTACTACTTTTGTGTCTGGCAAGCTTAATTGTGGATCATAATGGAGAGTAGTAAACTATTTTAAAAATGTAGAGTCTAAACATTATTGCAGCTGTACTGTAAACATCGGTATACATTAGGGTTGCATCAAATAATCCACATAGTCAACATAAACAATGGCAAAATTAGTTGTCAAAAAATGTAATAATCGATTATTAGTTGGTTATGTCATCATTCGTCTGTTTTATGCTGTGGATTGGAACTTCCAGCACTTCTTAAAGGAACATTGATGTTCATGCTTCTTTTTGTGATATCAGTCAATATAACAGCTTGAAAAAAAAAAAAAAAGTTTTTGTCTTTGTTTCGGGTGGTTGACACAACCTATTTTCCAATTGCGCTCTCTGTCCACTGTTGGGAGTGTGCTCACCTGTGAGTTCATGCATCCGTTCTTGTGAGATCATCGGGGGAGAACTCCACCGGGAGCAATACGGAAAGCAGAGAAAATTGTCAATGCACCACCAAAAACATACTTGGTCTGTTTTGTTTTTTGTTTTTTTGGGTTTTTTTTCCAGGCTAAGGCCCAAATATGTCAGAAATTGCTGTCTAAAACTCGATAAAACTCTCCATAACTCTTACAACACAAAGGTGCCAGAGGTTACTCAGTGTACATTTACCGTAATGTCTAAGGTATCATACGGTAACCCATCAGAAAGCGTTCAAATTTTTGATTGCAACAACCATTTAGAAGTGACTGTAGTGAGAAGCAACGGTTACAAATATGTGACCATAGACTGTAAATATGTGTGTGACAAGCAGGTGAATCTTGTCTGTGATTGTCTGTGGTCATACTTGGACTTCCCGGGGTTGCTGTAAAGACCATAGACTGTGCAAGACAAAGGGAGAAGCATTAGTCATATGACTAATTGATTTCTGAAGAGCAGTTTTGAACCCCTTTTTGCTTTGTACTGAGTGCAGGAAGTTGATGGGAACACACCCACCTGATGTGGTGCAACAAAAAAAAAGTGCCCCTTTCAGAGCTGTAAATATGTTTATTTCTGCTCTAAAGTTGGACATTTAAATGTGGAGGTCAGTGGAGATTGACTCTGTTTTGGACCAATCAAGGAACTGCAGCAAATCTGAGTTCTGCAAGAGCTTCGACCTGGAAGTTAGATGGTTGGTGCTTGGGAGAGACTCGTGTATAAGTGCACTACTCCATTCTTCTGGTTTCCGGTTTTCTTGTCATTTAAACTTTTCCCTTCAGGCGTCACCACAGCCAATCATCCACCTTCTTCTAACCCTTTCTTCTGCATCCTTTTCCGTCACGCCCACCAGCTTCATGTCCTCTTTCACCTCCGGTTGTTTTTGAGTTTTCCAGATATCTTGAAGAGTCTTGGAGTTACCGTTATGAGAAGCATTCTTCCAAATCCCGTTGGTAACAACAGGATGGTCATAAAGGGGTTTTAACTTGACCTAACTTTATTTATTTTTTATGGTCCTATGAGCAGCAAAGTTTGTTCATCACACAAATTAAATAAAGACATAATTTTCAGTGATTTCTTGTTAGTTGTCCCATGCCTTTAACAATCTTAGGCTTATTTTAAACCCTAATAGCTAAATATAATAGTTGAAGTTTTTGCACAATTAATAACCTGATTTAATTGTTTCAAATTTCAATGGATTAAATAACTATAAAAATAGTTCTTAATTCCAGCCCTGGTATACAGAAGGTTTATTAGTGAAGATAGGGTATTGATTGATAATGTTTGTTGTTAATCTGTGGTTGATTTACCTTTTTGTGTGTGTGTTGCAGGTGCGTGTTATTATGACTTGAATCAGTCCATGTATGTGTTCGGGGGTTGCACTCAGAGTAGCAGCAATGCAGCCTTCAATGATCTATGGAGACTTGATCTCAACAGCAAAGAATGGATCCGTCCTTTAGCCTCAGGTGAGAACTTCACAGTTGAAACCAACAGGAAACAGAAACTCCAAGCTTTCTTCATGTCACGTCGTTCTACGAAGGTTTTGGGTGGAGATATGTTAGGGAGACAAAGCAGGGACTAATCACATTTGTGAATACAATTGTCAGAGATATCACAGCAGCAACTAAGTACACAATAAGTAATATGTGATAATAAAAAAAAAAACAAAAACGCACAGAGTAAACTGAAGATACTTTATTCTACTTGTGCATTTTTCATTTTATTACAGTATGTTTCTGAGCTGATTGTGTATTTTTTGAAAATGAATTAAGATATGTCCCTGTGTTCTCTGCAAAAAAAGCATCAAGCAGGACATTTTGTAAATATAAAATTAATTCTAGTTTAATGTTTTAAGTACTTCTTTTAGTTTTAATGAGTTTAAATTTTGTCATCCTTTTTTGTCTCTTGTGACACAATTAACAGTGATTACACAATTTCTCTACTGAAATGTTTTGATATATACTGGATTATTAATTTGAAAATTATAGCAGCGTTATCATCATCAACATTTGTTTTTGTTTTGTATCTTAAATTTTACAGGATCCTATCCATCTCCGAAAGCTGGAGCTACTCTGGTGATGCACAAAGATCTTTTAGTGCTGTTTGGGGGTTGGACACGCCCCAGCCCTTATCCACTCCATCAGCCTGAAAGGTTTTTTGATGAAATCCACACCTACTCTCCATCAAAGAATTGGTGAGATTTGAAAATATAGTTTTAACAAATTATTACAAAGTTTTATTTACTTACCATTGTTGTTTTCTGACTCTGCCTTCACGTGCTTTGCTCTTCCTTTTACTGTCTCAGGTGGAACTGTATAGTAACAACACATGGACCTCCACCTATGGCTGGCCACTCATCATCTGTGATTGGAAACACCATGGTAGTGTTTGGTGGATCATTAGGAGCCCGTCAAATGTAAGAACATTTTCTATCTAACTAATAACATATTCAAAAGGGAGCAGCATACACTGAAGCTGAGTTAAACTTCACCAAAGATGACTATGGTGGCATTTAGTCACTCCTGATTGTTACTATTGAGGATTAAATTCACTGACTCTGAACAAGTGGTTTTAATACACATACTACATAGCTTCAGTTGAGCTTTGACACATTAACAACATTTAATGTATGTAGTATTGAGACTGGAATATGTGGTTGTTGTTAGTAGTTTTAAGTTATGGAGACTTATGTGGATATAGAAAGTACCTGAAAATTTAAAGATAGTATAACTATTGTAAAGTCAGGAGCACTCAGTTGCTCATTTACTTTCATAATCGGTCATTTTCTAGTGTGGTAATAATTGGAAGTTTAATACCAGTACATAACCAATATTTAGGGTTTTTGTTTTTCATTACTTTCACCTTCATTGTGCTTTTGCAGGAATGTCTGAAATCAGGCAGCAAGTCACTTGCATATTATTTATTTTCAGATGTCGGGTCATTAAGCGTTTGATTTACTCAACAGTTGTAACTTAACTTCAGTCGTTGCCATAGTTCAGCGTGCATTTTTAGGAACAAAAGCAAATAGATGAGAGACAAATAAGAGTTCTCAGCAAATGTGGCGTGTTACCAGACTCTGATAGAAATTGGTCAAAAATGCAGTGAGCGTTATTAATTTATTTGGCTAATTATGTAATAAGTTACTATCATACAAAATATCCTGGAAATGTCCACAGAATCAGATCCTGGCATTTCAAAATCAACCATTTTACACATGTTCTAGATATTAGAAAACTGTTTGTGAATATAGATTTTTTTTTTTTGTCCACAAGATGGGTGTCAGAGCAGATAGACAGGACAGAGTATATTTCAACTAGGAAACACTGGTTTCCTGTGAAATGCTTTAACAAATATCTCTCAAAAAATGGGCAACTTTGGAACAAAAAAACAGCAACAGATGACTTTACACTTTACTAAACTTCTCTTATGAATAATATTTAGATACTTTTATGTGTGAAAACAGCTTTAATTAACAAAAACATTTTGTTTTGCTGTTATCCCCCTTGATGTTACACCTCTGTTGGTTTTGATCAGGAGTAATGAAGTCTGGGTTCTGGATCTGGAGCAGTGGTCCTGGTCCAAACCACCCATTTCAGGCCCAACACCCCACCCGCGTGGAGGTCAGTCACAGGTAAGAAGACTTCCGTATTTGACTCAGGTTCATTAAGCATCTCCTGCTGGACGCCATGTTTTATATGAGATTAAATTATACATCATGTTTTTGTCACTAGATTGTTATTGATGACAAGACATTGCTCATCTTGGGAGGGTGTGGTGGCCCTAATGCAGTAAGTTTATTATTTATTTTATTTTTACATTTTCATTCTGGTGTCAGAACATGCAAGTAATTAAAAAATATCTTCTAAAAGCATTAAAAAAAACACACACACAAACACTTGTGATTTATCCTCTTGTGTGTTTGTGTTAAAGCTTCTTAAAGATGCCTGGCTCCTCCACATGGATACTCCAGCATGGAGGTGGCAGCAGCTGCAAGTAGAAAATGAAGATCATGGAGCCCCAGAATTGTGGTGCCACCCAGCTTGTAAAGTAAGTCTGTGATTTTATTGTCAGTCCTACTCGGTGCTTATTGATTGATCAAGTTACTGATCGATATCTAACATCTTTTCACAAACTTGTTCTTTGATCGCTAGGTCGGCCAGTGTGTGGTGGTCTTCTCACAGGCTCCTTCTGGCCGTGCACCTCTCAGCCCGAGTCTTAACTCTCGACCGTCCCCCATAAGTGCCACGCCTGCCCCTCTGGGCGCTGACCCGCCTTCTCTGCGCTCTCAGTCTCCCGTTCGTAGTGGAGCTGCTGGTGTCGTCCTGGGAGCTGCTGAGGAAGCTCCGTGTGTAAACGGTCGATGGGGCACCCTGAGACCTCGTCCTTCAGCTAGAGGAGGTGTCAGAGACGGGAGCCCGTCCTCGTCTCAACAGCCGTCTCCCTCGCAGGGCCCAGACAGCCCTCCTCTTCCTCCACTTCCTCCTCTAATAAACGGATCCTCCCCCTCCCCCCGGACCAGCCCAGCCCAGGCTGCATCTCCTCCCTCCCGCCCTCACCTGGCTGCCTCCACAGACTATGGATGGGAGTCCCCCCCCTCCGTCTCTCACCATCCTGAATTTCCCAGCACTAATGGCCTGCACACACCTCCTGCGATCTCTCCGCGCACGCCCCCAGGAGCGGTATCCCCCGCTGCCTTGCGAAGAGGGCTGGAGGCGGTGAAAAACAAATCTTCATCATCAATGCCGTCTTCATTGTCACTGTCTTCCCTTCAAACACACGTGGTTTCTCATATAGGAGTAAGTGGTGGGGGAGGAGGGACAGGTCCTTCAGGTACCCCTCCATCGTCTTCCTCCAGTCCACCACAAGCTCCTGGAGCTGAGGGACACGCTATCCCACCTATAGCACGACGCCTCGGTCATCACCCGCCTCAGAGCCTAAACGTAGGAAAACCTTTGTACCAGTCTCTCAATTGCAAGCCCATGCAGATGTACGTACTGGATGTGTCCCGAGCCAAATCAGCCGGTGTCGTGTCTTGGAGAGTTTACGGAAACGGGACTCCTGCTGCAGTCACAGGGCCACCAGAAACCAGCCTTCACACCGTGGTACAGGGTCGGGGAGAGCTCATCATCTTCGGGGGCCTCATGGACAAAAAACAGAATGTGAAGTACTACCCTAAAACCAACGCCTTGTACTTTGTTCGTGCTAAAAGGTAATGCTGCTCCAGGTGTTACTGGGAAGACGATGCTCCACCCTGTGACAACACAAGGGAACTGACACACAAGGCCTTTTTCCTATAGGAAGGATTAAAACTTAAAAAAAAAAAAAAAAGCGTTATCACTGCTAGATGTTTCACTTCGGAAATTCACTATTGTCCCTTCTGCCTACTGCAAGCGTTCAAAATAAAACACTTTAAAAAACACTTTCCTAAAACATTTCCTTAAATGAGAATCTTGGCTGTGTGTGTGTGAGCATGTGTGTGTGTGTGTGTGTGTGTGTGTGTGTTAGTGACTGCCGTGATTAGAGAGCTCTGAACTTTTTTGTCATTCCCCAAAAGTTAAAAAAAAAAAAAATTCTGGTTTTCGTGTCGCCCTCTTCTGAACTCTTGAAAAGAGAGAAAGTCTTGAAGGGAGGATGCAGCTGACGACTACCTTGCTTTTTGTATCACTCTTAAAGCCTGCAATGTTTACATGAAGTACAGTGGGTGTGTGTG
>JAOWBL010000020.1:576648-589904 GCA_028564865.1 Zenarchopterus dispar | reverse complement strand
GCAGCTGACGACTACCTTGCTTTTTGTATCACTCTTAAAGCCTGCAATGTTTACATGAAGTACAGTGGGTGTGTGTGTGTGTGTGTGTGTGTGTGTTTGTATGCATGGTGGTGGTGGTGGTTAAGAAAAATGTGGACTAATGTGTGTCAGCAGCCATGGTGGCTGAGAGACGTGGCACTGTACTATAACTATAGTTGAACAATAAAGGCCTCCATGTCTGCTTTGTCACAGTCTTGAAGTTTTTTTGTGTGTGTGTGTGTGTGTGTGGAGCGAACATCGCTGCTTTTCAACCGAATCATCTGTCAATACATTACAAGGCTGAACTTCTACAGAAGCATGAAGCATAGGAAAAATATAAATATTTCATAATTAGCAAAAACATCTGGTAAAATAGCAAGAAAATGACTTTATAGATGTTTCGGTTTTGCCAGTTAGGCTGTGTAATTATGATAGTCTGTTTCACATTAACATTTCTTCAGGGATGACCTTTGGTTTAGGAAACTGAATCCATCTTAAAAAGTGTCAAAATAAGCGGTTCTTTGATTGACCAGTAGGGACAAGCTCAAAAAAATGGGTCAATTTCTATTGAACAAAAGAGAACATCGTGTCTCTTTACATTTGAAGTAAATGTTGGTTTGTATCCACTGATGCTGCGAGTGCTGGTAGTTTGCAGAAAAGCAGCCTCTGGTGGGCAGCCTGAACACCACAGAAGAAGAGGCAGCAGCGTCAAACAGCATCACTGCCTAAAAATAATGTTTGTCTCTAAAAAAAATTAAAAAAAAAAAACTTTAAACGCTTTATGGGATTTGAGGAGATGAGCCACATTACTCTGATTTCTTTCCTTTAGAAAAACAAAGAATTTCATTAATTTAACCTTGAAATAATAATAATCTTTATTTTTCAGTATATATCTCATGAAACACACGGAAATTTGTCCTCTGCTTTTAACCCGTCACTAGTGGGAGCAGTGGGCAATAATGGCAATAACACTAAATAAAATGATAAAAATATCTGTATGACAATGATACATTAGAAAATATTAAGTAAATTACATTTATTAATGTTCATGCAGATGAAAGATCTGATATACAAACCTCTTATATTTCAAATAAAAACCACTTGGTGTTAAATACTGATAATATCTGCTGCTAAAACTATTTAAAAGAACGTTTATAACATCAAGTCAGTTTCATGTCCAGGATAACAATCAGATCAATATTATTGAATGATTTATTTGGTTTACATCCCCGACATACATATATTCTTACAGAACATATTAAGTTACTTTTTTTAAAATAAAAAATGCATAAAACGGATAACTCTCCATGTAAAAACATCTCACGGGTTTGTTTTGGTGCGGGGATTATCCAGATTATATTGTCTCTGGCAGGCTTGCTTTGTGTGGCACCTCATGCCCTCCTTTCCCTCAGGATCTCCACCCCTTCACTTCCACCCCCCACCACCTCTCAGACTCACCACTAACCTTTTACCCAGAGAGATCCTATAGGACAAAGCGGAGGCAGTACTTGGCGGACTCGTCTGATTCGTGCAGAATCAGGACTTGTGGTGAGCTGGCGGGCAGGGCTGGAGCTGCATTGGCTCTGACATCAGGCAGAAGGAGGAGACTTTGACAATGAATGTGCTGAGGACACGAGTTTACACTGATGTGGAGCAGAGGGAGAATGGAGCTGCACCAGACCAACGAGCACTGTGAGTTTCATCATGAAGTCAGCAAATCTGAGAGATAACTGTCAGAGTTGGACTTTTTTTTGTGTGTGTGTGGATTTCTCACTCATATCTGAGCTCACACGAGAGATTTCAGCTTGCTGTTTGCTCTTGATTCAAACTGATTTTGTTTATCCGTATTGTGGATTTTCAGATGTGATGGTGAGAAAAGTAATATCACCGTGCTGCGTGTTGAGAACTTTAAGCAGGTTTTTTTTAAAAATAAGGATAAGCATTCCAGGAGAACTTCCTTTTGAAGCAAAAGCTAACCTCTTGTCCTGACATGTAGGGCTTTTGTGAACATGGTCAAGCCTTTAAAACACGTCAAAAGTGTTTGGTATGTGATGAACGGATTCTCTTTCAGATGGTACCTCGTTAGAGCCGACCGACAGTCCAGGAAGGTAACCAAAGTCACTGCAGAAGGACAGCGGGGAGGTGTGGTATTCTGCAGCGTCAGAGGACGGCCATGCTAAACTCACAGTAAATTATCACCGCACCTGGTAACGTTTAAAAATTTGACTTTGCTGCACTGTAGCAGGTACGGTACACCTGTCCCCTCAGGGACTGATACTGAACAAAGGCTATCAGAACTGTGCGGATCACTCTCTCAGGGATGACGAGTGCACAGATGCTGAAAACTTCAGCAGAAGACTCTGTGTTTGGTGGCAAGCCTTCCCACAGGATGGCCTCTACCGCAGTCCCCCGCGGCGTGTTTGACCCCTCGCCACACTCGCCACACTCGCCACACTCGCCAGCCGTCTGGCCTCCTCTGGACTTCGCCCTGGGCGCTCTCGCCTGCTGCGCTGCCTGCATGTTCACCAACCCGCTGGAGGTTGTGAAGACTCGCCTGCAGCTTCAGGGGGAGCTTCGTGCCAGGGGGTCCTACCAGATCCACTACCGGGGAGTCCTGCAGGCCCTCTGGGTTGTGGGCCGCACGGACGGGCTCCGGGGCCTGCAGAAGGGGCTGTCGGTCGGGCTGATCTACCAGGGTGTGATGAACGGGGTGAGGCTGGGCTCCTACTCCTACTGTGAAGCTCTGGGCGTCACCTCCTTCCACGGGGGGAGTCTGCTGTCAGGGGCGGGGGCTGGGGCTCTGGGTGCCTTCATTGCTTCTCCTGCTTACCTGGTAAGTTTAAAAGGGTTCACTGTTTTTATTGATCCTAATGCAAAGGTTCCAGTTTTCTGCCCTTTTTTATTTATAATCTCAAATATCCTTTGACATTTTTGCACCATACCCTTCTCAAACTTTAGAAAGAAGAGTTTGTGTAATGTTTACACTTCTGTTTTTGATGAACAATCAAAAGATATTTAAACATTGTACAGAGTGTCACCTATTATGTCATTATCTACACAGAGTCTGTTTCTCATGTGGGTCAATAAATAAACTCGATAGGAAATTGAAAGCCACGCGTTAGGTAAGGCGCATCATCAGATTAGGTTCAACTCTACCGCACGTGCAGATGTTAAAGAAAACCAAGTTAACGCGAGGGACAGGGAGATGATGTGGCCGATTGTCCCGTGAGGTGAATATCTGATGTATCCTTCAAATGTTTTATAGAAACAGACTTATAAACCCGTGTCAAAACACAATCATGTTGGGTCACATTTAAAAGTTTGTACAAGAAGGAGTTTATCCAGTCACTGTATCACAAGACTGAGATACACTTCTGTATGAAAGAAACTAAAGCTGGTCAGCTAAAATGTGCTTGAACAGTTTTGATTGGAGGGTTTTGATCCTTTTGATGTGGTGAATTACTGAGAAAAGTACTGTGATGCTTCATATTTCTGCATTCAAACAAATCTAGTGGATGTTTTTCAAATCCTTTTTAATTTGACGTTTCATCTTGATTTGCTGCGATTTAAAAGAAGGTCACTTACACAAAGAGGGAATTTTGGATAACTGTGAACTGGTTGTTGGAGTCATACTGCAAATAAATCCTCTCAAGATTGTTGATTCTCAGTGTAAATTAAAAAAAAAAGCAGAATCATTAGCAGTTTATGGGCTTATTCTTTAACTAACAACCTAATAAAGTTAAAGGGAGGGAAATACATTTAAAACACTAGAGCATGTTTAAAAAAAAAAAAAAAGGACCCAAAGTTATACAAAATCAGAGAAAAGCTGAAAACTTCCATTTGAACCTGACCTTGTAAACCATTTTTATCTGGTCTGAAAAACAAAAACACCAGGCCCTCGCTCAGTTCGAAAGACGTCTCAGATGTCTTTGTTCTATTTTTGTGAGCTTCATTTGAGAGGAAAGCACCATGACGTAAAAGTGATTGTGTTTATGTGTTTGCAGATCACAAGTTAATCCTTATCACAAAACATTTTCCTTTGTGATAAATGGTCTCTCTGTTACCCATCTGCTTTTATGTTTTCCCCTCATACACATCCCATTAACTTTTCTTTTTCTTTTTCCAAACTGAACATGCATACAGTAGCAGGAGAAAGTCTATGAACCCACCAGAATTAGATGTTTGCTTTTTGCGTTGATTTTAGAAAATGAATTTAATTGAGTGAACCCACAAACTAACTATTTTAGCAAAAGCAAAACTAGATTCAGAAATTTGCAAACCTGGAAAACAATGACTGATATGACTCTGGAGGTGTTGCTTAGCGTTACTTTGACAAATGACTCAAACATTTCAACTTGGGTGTTCAAAAGTAGCAACTGCTGATGTAAAATCGTGTTTCTTAAAATAGAGATTTTCAAAGACATGCCCTTAAGTAGTAGTAGTTTATCTGCATAATTCTGGAAAGGCAGATAAAGTAATCTCAGTATTTAAGCATCCGTCAGTCCAAATTTGAACAGATAACCTATAAAGGAGAAGCCCTGAGTAACAGCTGGAGACTTGAGGGCATCACTGGACCTGCTGAACGTCTCTGTTCATATGTGAGTCGCTGAACAGGCAGGAGGTCCAGAACAATAAGGAGGAAGTCTCTGCTCATTTATTTATTTAAAAAAAATAAATAAAAGTTTCACAAAGAGTAGTGATCCAAAATGCTGCTCGAAGATGTGATCCACGTCTACTGAATCTCCTTTCTTGACGTCATTAAAGAAGTTTAAGCAGCTATCCATGTCAAGAGTTGTTGTTTTGTTTTTTGTTTTTGTTTTTGTTCTTTCAACTTATCAACTTGCAGAAAACCGTTTTGTTTCCCTGGGTTTTCATACTTTTTCCTTTTTAAAACCTACCAAACCCTACGGCATCCATAATGTTTGTTTTTTTAACCGCATGTCAGCAGCTCTTGATTGACTGGACTCTCTATGAATGTCGGCTACATTTTCCCTTTTACACGTGTTGTTTTTTTTAATTTATTTTTGTGCTTCAGCTGGCAGCCTTCACTTTCTAAACCACCCATCCATGTCGGCCATCATGGAAAGTTGATATTGCGTGATGACATGTTGATTTGTGAGCTGGTCACAAAATAAAGCCTCAGCATTGCTGCCAAAAATATAGCGTACATTTCTTTTTCTGCGAGCTTCTTGCAGCGAAGGACAGAGGGTGAAGGTAATTTCATCTTTGTTATGTGAGACAATGAAGTAATTGAAAGAATGAGTCATGATTTTTCTTTTTTTTTTTTTTAATTCTTTCCAGTCTGACTTGTTTCTTCAACAGACTGGGTTTAACAAAACATAAATATATCTACCCTTTTGTGCAAGTGAATCAGTAAAGAGTTTGTTTGACCAGTCCCTGCAAAGGTGCACGTTGCATAACTGTGAGTGTCGATGGCTGCCAGAGTTACCTGTAGCCCTTACATAACTCATTGTGGGATGTGACTCAGACCTTATCTGTGTGACTGTGTCGTTTTCACAGGTGAAGACACACCTGCAAGCTCAGACGGTAGATGCCATAGCAGTGGGTCACCAGCACAACCACGTGGTAATTTTACATTTATATAGTTCAAATTGCATGTGATATTTATTTAATAGTTTGGCTGCACCAGTAATCATGCATCCCGTTTTTATTTTATACACATTTTGTATGTAGAGGTTAAAGGTGAATACACCTATCGTACTACAACAGAGCTTTCAGTCGATATATTAAAAGCTCTTTTACAAACCTTTTTCTAAAGACTTAATATAAATGATTTGATTGGCAAATCTATTAAATAGTATATTTTAATTACAAATATATACAGAAAATAATAAATATCCAGGATTGTAACTGAGACGTTTCGTTCTTTGATTTTAAAAAAAAATTGCAAAGTTTTATTTTGAAGGCAGAAACAAATTTGATAAAGTTGAAACAAGAGCATGTTTATGACTATATATATATATATATATATATATATATATATATATATATATATAAAGTCCAGTATTAGTGATACCCCACATACGTTAAAATTACACTGAACTGAGATCTTAAAATGAATTTTTTTTCATGGTAGTTTTAACTACATTTTTGGACAAGTGAATGAAATAAACCTATGTAGTGATTTCTGGTACTTTAATCACATTTTTGGTGATGCCTGAGAGGTCAAAGATCACAGACACTCAGATGCTTAAGCTTTTTTTCTGTGTAATTGTCCTTGAGATTTCTCAGTACTCTGTTAATCTATTGATTAAATTATGTACTTTTTGACTAGAAAATCTCAAATTGTATTCAGTTTTACTTAAACACAGAAACATAGTAAATGTCTAAACAAAATTTACATTTCACCACTAATAGAAACTTTGTTTCAGTGTTAAACCTTTTTCCAGTTTAACTCCAGTCTCAATTTGACAACATTAAAAAAATATTACGAATAGATTATTTTCTATAAGTATGAATGAAGCTTTTTAATTCTGGTTGACTGAAAGTCTACACCAGCCTTAGGACAAGAACCAAAAATGGTTTTTAATACGTCCCAAAATATGTCACAAAGAGGAAGTTTCTATTTCCACCTATAACCACCACAACAAATGAACATCGCATGCTTAAGCGCTGAGCTCTCTCTTGTGTTGCCTCCATCCATCGATGCTTTCTCTTTTTTTATCATTTCAGGGAGTGTGCAGTGCCTTTGTTACCATCTACAGGAGGGAGGGCTTGACTGGTCTCTGGAGGGGTGTGAACGGGGCCGTGCCTCGAGTCATGGTGGGTTCAGCCACTCAGCTGGCGACCTTCACCTCAGCCAAGGAATGGGTGTCACATTTTCAGGTACGTGTCACGGATACTGTTACATCACACGTAACCCAACAGCTGCCGCGTTGCATCAGTCAGATAATTATCTTTGTTTTTTTTTTTTCTTGCCCCTGTAGTGGTTTAATTCAAACAAATGGCTCACAGCGCTGACGGCGGCCACTGTCAGCGGGGTTGCGGTGGCCATCACCATGACACCGTTTGATGTCATTAGCACGCGTCTCTACAACCAGCCAGTGGACGAGCTCCGCAGGGTGAGTTCCCTCTTCATCACAGCGGTTCTGGTCACGTGAGAGTCGATTACATTTGCAAGTAAACATGTGAAACCTGTATCACTTGTAGGGACGCCTGTACCATGGGTTTTCAGACTGTATACTGAAGGTGTGCCAGGCTGAGGGACTGCGGGGGTTGTATAAAGGCATGGGCCCCGTCTTCGTGCGACTGGCCCCTCACACGGTGCTCAGCATGCTGTTCTGGGATCTGATGCGGCAACGAGCAGTCAAAGACAGCTAAAGATATCAGCTAAAACACCACCTCAGTGAGCCTCTACAGAGCTCGATGATCCAGGATTTAAGGCAAAAGTGTGACATTTTTGGAAATCCACTTACTTGCTCAGAGTTATGTATGAAGATTGATTTAGTTACTCTGTTGTTGCTGAAGCTATAAGACAGTAAGAAGTGATGAGCCATCCTCTTGGTCTTCTTGGAGTCTGAACCAAGAAATACTTCCCAACACGACCGTGAACATCGTTGCAAATTCTTCTTTCTACATATATAAACAAATGTAATATAACATCTCAATTAAAAAATATCAGAGGTGCTGGCTGAAGAAATTTCTACAACTGTTTGACAAAGTCAAGGTGGTTTCATGTCTTTTGGGCAATAACTGATGTTTGAGGTTTCATATTTATTTTACACATCTGAGTGTCTCATCTAACTCAGACAGCAAAGAAAAGGAAATGTCAAACTATTCCCTTTGCTACTCATAATGAGTTGCACAAAGTATTTAAGATAAATACTGCATTCAGAATTAAACCTCTGGAAACATAAAGCTCCTTAGATTTTACTATTTAACCTCGAGTGATGAGTTTCTCACATCGAGCTGACAGGAGTCTCGTCATTGATCTGGAGCCGGATGACTAAAACATAAACTACGCTCCACGTTAAGAGTATATCTGTCACACTTTCACATGTAAATCCCAGCTGTTGCCTACGTTTTAAAAGAGAAATCTGTTGGGATTTTTTCTTGCTTTTAATTTTACTGTAAACCCAAGAATGCCATTTGATTTGATTTTTTTTTTTTTAATTTACAGATGTACTTCAGGCCTTAAAGCTGCAATAAATAACCAGAATAAAGATATATTTTGTAAGAAATGTCTTGCATGGGTTTACTGATGCTGAATTTTTGTGATGTTTTAAACTTGACAGTTTGCTCAAGTGAATAAATGTTTTTGGCCAATTTGCCAGAGTGGATGATGCTATAGTGGATATAACTCTATTCAGTCAATGCAAAAATATGGCATTAATGATCATTTAAGCAGAATTACAGTTTTCTTCATTTTATAAATGCAGACCCCCTTTTTTTTTTTTTTTTTTTTTTTACAAGCTGTAAAGAATAGTTGGACAAACTCACAAAAAAAAGTTTAAATTTATGGATCTTTGCACATTTTTAATTGCTGCAGAGTTTCTTTTTTGCCTTCCCAAAACTGCTTGTTTGATCCATAAATCTAATCATCTTTTTGAGAGGACTTTTAGCCCCTTTCATCAGAAAATGATTAGATTGGCAGCTGCTGTCAAATCAAAGGCGACCTTTGGACCTTCAGAAACAAGTTTAAACAGCAGGAGATAAAGAAAATAAAAGAAGCTTCATTACTACAGAAGGTCTGGCTCAGAGGACTTCATCCCTCACTGAAACAGTGTGAGAGAGAAGTGATAGTATCTGTTTTTGTTGTTTAAAAAATAAAGAAACCCTGAAGATGCTTTTCTCGTTCTCCTGGATGCTGAACATTTTCACTTTTGATTCAAACCCGGTCGACTGCTTTTTTCAAGGTCAGTTTGCAGCTTATTTTGTCTCTTATTGCATTAAAAGATAATGTATTGTTCTGCAGTATAGCTTTGTAGCTTCCCCAACTTTTGGCTGTGATGTTGTTTGTGTTTTAAAGGACTTGTGGGTGCATGTGGGATATCGGTGCTCTACAATCACATGAGAGTTTATTATTTCTTTCAAACATGCTGGTGAGTTTATCCTTGAAAAGGGACAACAGAACCTAAAAATTAATTGCACGGGTAACTGATTAATTATATTTTCTGCACGCAGTGATTCTCTAACTGAATATGGAAGTAAAAAGAGATCATCCTCATCAGGAAATCCTCCGAGGTGGAAGTGGAGAGCAGCTCTGGAGTTCTGGTTCCTGACTGTGCTCTTGTCCCTGGTGGGCTCAAGGGTTTCATCACTGATAGTGCTGGAGTTTTTACTCAGAGCTGCATCTGCTTGGACGTCAGCGGGACTGGTGAGTCCTGCAAACTGACTGACAAAGCAGCTGTTAGCACAGTTCAGTTTTTCTTGGGGGGGGGGGTTTGGATACCTTTTCATTCACGTTTCTGTCTCCAGGATGCCAGTGCCAGAAGTCCAGACTTGTTGCTGATCCAGTGCCAGTTCTCCCTGGGCTGCAGCCTCATCTGCACTCTGGCCTTCCTCCACCAGGGGGCTCCACACAGCTCCCTCAGCTTGTTTCTGGCAGCTGCTCTCAGCTGGGTACTGGCCAGCTACAGCAGCAATTTGTGGAACCATGTGGTCAGACTTTACCCACTCCACAGCACAGAGCGTTACTGTGGGAAGTGCATTGGTCTGTTGACCTCTGGACACACCATACTGGCTTCGCTGCAAAGAGCGGTGATCTTGGCTTTTGCCGTAGCAGCTGTGGCTTGTGCCACCACAGTTTATGAACACTTCTTGTCACACAAGGATGCTATGAAGTTCTGGACTCTACTCACTCTCTGCTACACGATGCTGGTGGTCTTTACTCAAGGTAGTGGTCCAGGCATTAAGTTTAGGTAGTAACACTCAGGGAGTACCTCTGCAGTTTCTGAAACTATCTAAAAACAAACAAACTGATTAGGGAGCTTATAAGTAACATAAAAGCCAATATCAAACAGTGGAAGTACATATTCAAATAAAACATCAACAAAAAAATTACATTTTGTTAGAAAAATTAATAAAATATTGAAAAATCATTCTAAATTATGAATAAATGGCTAACAGATTTAATTGATAATTAAGAGTTTAAGGTTTTTCTGAAAGAAAAGAATTATCCACTACAACTTCAGCTAAATGTTTAAACCTTTTAGATGGATCTTTATGTTTTATTAAGAATAAAGCAATCAAATTGATAGGTAATGATTACCAGTTCATATTTAAAGTGAAGTTGTTGATAAAGTGTAATTTATTAGCTGAATTATCACTAAAAAAAATTACTGGCAAAAAGTTTTCTAAAAATATGAATTAACAATTTAAAAAAGAAAAGAAAATTAACAACTCTTGAAATCAATCCCCTAATGTAATGAATAGATGTTAAAAGCATGAATTAAAAGTTTAACAGAAACCTCATTAATCAAGCAATTCTAATAAACAGTGAAGAAAAAAGAGGTCCAGATCCAGTTATGACGGAGGTAAAGGGAACGCATTTTAACATAATTCAGTGTTGATAAAGGATATTGAGTCTATGTTAGAAGGAACTCGTAACATCAGATGAGAAATGCAACCCAAACAAGATAAGATAAGATAAGATAAGACAAGATATACTTTATTGATCCCCCGGGGGGAAATTCCAGTGTCACAGCAGCAAACAATGAGAAAAAGAACAATAATGCAATAAATAAGGCATAAAAATACGAATCTATACATGATATATAACCAAGTTAATCCCCAGGCAGTTTGGTCAGATCAATCTGGATGAGAACAACAATGAAATTCATTGTTTCAGAACCAGAACCTGGTAAAAGTACAAACAAGCTGCAGAAACAGCTTAGTTTAATAAACCACTTCTTATATTTGCAGAAGATCAGCAACAGCAGACTGGACCAGGGAAGCTTGTACAGACCATAATGATGCGACTGGGAGGCTTGCTGGTGCTCCTGCTGATGGTGGGAAGCTGGTCTGATGTTCTCCACATCCTCCTCTCTTTTCTGGGAGAAGGAGTGTGTCTGTTGTCTTCTCAGGACCTGCTGCAGGCCGCACTGAAGGTCTCTGTGTAAATCAAATCATTTAATCTCCATCGAGTCAGTTGATTTTTTTCTGCAACTTTCTGTAACGGTGATAAATTTGTGAATAACGGAATCATGAAAAACATTGATGACAGGAAATATGATTTTCATGACTCCTTTTTAGGAAGAACAAGAAACCTGCTTGAGCAAAGATGAAGGGAGGTCTGGTCACAACACAAGCACAAGAACAAACGTGATCAGATGACGGTTTATGGTGCATCCAAGATGACGTGGAGATCCTCAGAGATGTCAAAGATGAAAGGATTTTTGTGGCCATGCATAATGTTATAAAGTTGTTGCAGAAGCATTAAATGGGACAGCTTTGAAAACAGTCCTGGTCTATATACAGCCGAGTCATTTAAAAAAAGTCAGAAACATGAATGGAAAACTGAAACAAAATTAATTCAGTTAACTTATTTCTTTTTTTTTGACATAGCTTGATAATTGGTATGGAGACAAGTGCATTCCCATCATAGCCAGAGGAAGACCTCATTGGTATATTGATTGCAGCCACATGTTTATAATTAAAGGGGAACTCCAGCAGTTTTATTCATTAGGATGAATTCACGTGAAAACAGTCGAATGAGTTACACGGCGAAAACAATGCAGAACAAAACAAGCAAAAAACAGCAACACCGGTGATTTCATAGAAGTGTCATTATGTCTGACTAACCTTGTGTTGCATTTTATGTGTCTTAAAAGTAGAAAGTGATCACATTATTTTTGACCTAATGAATGTCTGGTGACTACAAGAAACACACAGAGGCCACTCAGAGTTGTAAATTAGATGAACGACATGAAATCTGAAACCTGAGGAGGAGAAAACTCATCTTAGTTAATAAAGAAGGTGTGATTTTTGTCAGATAATAGACGTTACAAATTCCCAGTTGCCATCAGACGCAGCAACAGACTTCAATAGAAATCCTGCAATAAACTAAGTGTGGAGGGGTTTAAATAGATAAATAAATAGATATTGAGTGCCAGTGATAAAAACTTTTTTATTGGGAAAAAAAATCAAGTTATCTGCTTCAGTCAGAGAATTTCACAGACAAATGTGTTTTCTCCCCACTCCCACAAAAGAAAAGTCAGGAAATCACCCTTCGCTTTTGAAGAGTGAGTTTTGCACTCCTGCAGTTTCAAGCTCAGCTTCCATATTTGGTGTGTTTGTGAAAATGTTTTCCCATCTACTGTGTGTTTCTTTCTCTCTTTTTTTTTCCTGCCTTCCTTTCATTCTTTTTGGCCGTTTGCCACAGTTGTCTTGAACCAGATGAACTGATAAATAAACTGAAAGTGTGGGGGAAAAAAAATCACATTGTGCCATATCTAATTCTCTACGTGAGAGGACATGCCATTAAAAAACAGTAAAGAGGCTCACAGAGTTGAGAAGGATTTTGGCTTTTTGGCGGGTGGAGCCTGGAGGTCGGGGGATTGTGTCATCATTGGGCATGCTCCCTCCTGCAGCCGTGACATCACTGTAGCATTCCTTTCCAAAGAGCTGGAACAACAGAGACCCCCATCACTCTCCTCTTTGCCATCTCCTGTTAACCCTCTCTGCACAGTGCTGCATCATTTTTCTTTTATCCTGATGTATCAAAGACCACAAAGACCAGGAGAGTCTGAAATATCTGCGTATGCTTCTCCTGGACCTTTAGATGACAGGTGTGGACCTCAAATGCTTTAGCTTCATACAGTAACCATGATCCTTGCTGATACAAATGAAGTACGACAAAGTAACGTTTTCATAGCTCTCTTTGCACATCACTCACTCAATGACCCCCACCCCCATCCATGTATAAACCCCCCCCCCTACTAATATACCAGCATCCCCTCTTTGACAGTGTCCTACTTCTTTGGAGTGAAATGCTTCTTCTTCTTCTTCACAGATGATCACCAAAGTCTGTGCCACGCCACCAGAGCACAGACTGTGGGTTCTGGTCTGGACATCTGTGAGGTCCAAACGCAACTAATGCCATGAGACACTGATAGTGAGTCAAGGCTAAAGTGATATAATGTGGTGGGGGAAGGGAAGAAGGAAAGAGGGAGAAGAAAAAAAGGAGGCAGACCCAATGGCTGAGGTAGGGAAAATAAGGCTGACAGAACAATATGGCAGAACTACACAAGACAGAGAGAGAGAGAGAGAGAGAGAGA
>JAOWBL010000020.1:543484-566399 GCA_028564865.1 Zenarchopterus dispar | reverse complement strand
ATGTATGTATGTATGTATGTATGTATGTATGTATGTATGTATGTATGTATGTATGTATGTATGTATGTATGTTTTTTTGTTTGTTTGTTTTTTTGTTTTGTTTTGGGTTTTTTTTTTTTTTTTTTTTGCTGCTCTTGTTGTCGTTGTTTTGGTTTGTTTTTTTGTTTGTTTGTTTTTTTTTTTTTTGCTCGAAGTCTCGGTTGACGTTGACGCTAACAGGCCGTTGATAATGCGTGCTCGTTCTCGTGTGCCCAGGGCCACGCTGCTCGCACTCAAAACCACCTGGAACGAGACGGATGCGCGCTCACGCTGACGGATCGAGGACTCAGTAGCTAAAGCTAAACGGGATCCAGCCAGCAGGCTATCAGGCCCACAGCGTTCACGGAATCAGCCGTCGGTCATTTTGTTCAGGCGGACCTCCGACCGGCAGGGATTAGAAACGTGGGAGATCATATGTGTTTGACGGGGGGACGAAAAGCGCAAGATGGTTCGGGAAACCAGACACCTTTGGGTGGGCAATTTACCCGAACATGTTCGAGAGGAGAAAATTGTGGAACATTTTAAACGGTAAGTTGCGCAAGACGGAGAGCTCGTGTTTGCGAAGCTGCGCGCGCTGGCTGCCTTTCTAGCTTTAGCTCAGTCGATGGTAGCCTGCTATCAATGCTAATATAGCCAAATATAAGTAGTAATGCAATAAGTTGTTGTATATGTATAGGTAGTGTTGAATGCGACAATATAGCCTCGCGTGGGTTTTTGCTTAATAAAAAGCCACGGAAACCAGCCAGTTAAATGGAAATGTTGGTAGTATTTATTCTTTCGCTAACTTTTGCTAACATTAGCCGGGTCTGCTAGCCACCGAGCTACCACCCAGCCAACCATTTTGTGGGAAGTCGAGGCGATTTCGTGATCTGTACAAACCAAAAAGCAGCCGACGTCAATCACAAAGCAGGTCAAAATCATTAAGATGCGTTTCTCATTTTAGCCCTTGGAAACATCTGACACCTAATATAATGTATTTGTTAAACATACTGTAGAACTATTGAAATCCAAAGAAGCCATAATCTAAGACCGATTAATGAGCTCAGTAGGCTCATGACCAAATGTTGAGCTGCTATCAGTGTAACGAAAGACATTTTTTTTTTTTTTTTTGGGTCTGGTTTTTATGAAGTTCCCTGCAAGTTGCGTGGCAGTCGTAAACATGGGGTAGTGTTTATAGAGGGAAATTACTGCTTTGTAATGCATTAATAGTTATCATTTTCTACGTAATGAAGAGCCCGCTGGAGTTACTTGCCCATAAATCCAGCAACGCCGCAGACATTGCTCTGATTTGAAGTATACTACTCTACTGCTTTACTAGTGTAATATTTCTTACGCATTTAATGCTCTTTATCATGTGCTAATAGTTGAAGAAATTTGGTCTGCATCCTGGAGTGATAGTTTATTAACTTTAGTACTTCGCACTTTACATTTGGCTTATCCCCAAAGGTACTTGTAACACTGAGTGTAAACATTCAGAATAATAGTTAAATGCAGTTTAGGTTTGTTGTATACAAAGATTGTGCCTGGCTAGTGTATATGTAATACCCTCTTTCCTTTCCTTTTCATTTCCTCTCAGGTATGGCCGTGTGGAGAGTGTCAAAGTTCTGCGAAAGCGCGGGTCTGAGGGGGGAGTTGCAGCCTTTGTGGATTTCGTGGACATCAAAAGTGCACAGAAGGCTCACAATTCTGTCAACAAGATGGGAGACAGAGACCTTCGGACTGACTACAATGAGCCAGGGTCAGTGCCTAGTGCTGTGCGGGGCCTTGAAGACAGCTCTCCCTCGAGCAGTCGAGATGTTGCAGGATTCTCTAGGGGAACAGTTGGTCCAGTATTTGGGCCACCTGTGTCTCTTCACACCAGAGAGGGACGTTATGAACGGAGACTAGATGGGTAAGTGGACACGGTGTCCCCCTACAATCCAGGCCATTCTAGGTATCAGATAGGTGTAAGAACCTGAACACATAGTGGGGTTATTCGTCAGGGATTGACGCCTCAAGGGGTTACACAAAGGTAATCTAGGGATACCTCCACTTCATCATTCCTGACTCGCCTTCCTGTGGATCTTTAAGTAAATTAACTATTCATTGTCATTTGCTAAGGTAACTATAGTTCAAGGTTTGACATCTGGTTTGGATATTACATCTGTGAGGAGTATCCTGGTGAGTTTTGGATTTATTTTGTGGGAAACTATCTTGGGGAGCTTGTGGATATTTTTTAATCTTCATGGAATCTAACCTTAACTTTTACTTGGAATTGCTAAACTGGAGGTAAATTCCCATTATGATGGATGTACTATCTCAGAAGAATCAATACAGGTATATCATTACAGGAAGATCACTTTATCTTGGCTATTTTTTTTTCCCCACATGGCAACAACTGTTGGTCGGACTATGTTTACCATGTTCTTCTATGGATATAGCCCCTTTTGGATTTTAAGTTTTGATTAAGTGGATGGAAGGACTTACAGTCGTGACACATCATAAGCGAGGTTGATTTAGTGCGCAGTTCTCCAGTTAATCACTGTTATTTTAGAATGACATTAACTTTGTACCATTGGCACTCTTCAAAAATGTGGAAGCTCTAGAAAGAAGACTTCATAAGAGCACGCAGGATCCAAACAACCAAAGTTTGTGGAACTACTCTTGTAGTTGATGGCCATGAAGACACGTGAAGAATATATAGTTGGGTCGAAACGTCACCTCCTGGATGTATGCAATAAAAGTCTCCTATGCTGGATGTACTGATGTGGATCCCATTATGGATAGATGTAGTTGCCACTCTTTTGGATTACTCAAGTGTGGATATAGCTGTGTGACACCTCAGTGAGGACCTCATTGAGGAGAAGAGCCCTTCAAGCTTGTAAAAGTAAGAAGAAGATTTTTTTTTTTTTAAATTAATACTACAAACCAAAGAAGGTGACTTTTAGCAGACGTACCAAATAAGGATCCATTAAATGTGGAATTACGCATCCCAAGAGCCCATGAGGATTTTATGTGCTGTGATATGTATTTGAATCTCCCAACTTGTGCAAAGTGTTTGGCTTGACTTTAACCAGTGGAATACATTTTTTTTCCCACCTTTTGTGTGTATGTGTTTTTGTTTGTTTTTTTTTGTTTTTGTTTTTTAAACTCAGCTTTTTGGATATATTACTTCATACTCCTGTCACTGGTCTATTTGGATACATTTTCCATGCAGCCTCCAGCATACTGAATAGCTGAGTTGGAATGTGGTCAATATCCTGAAGTTCATCATCATTTTTTTTTTTTTTAAAACCATATTTATTTATTGGGGTTATAAGTTCCTATGGCTTTTTTCCCCCTCACATGCCCTGCAATCCATTAAGAAGGCCATTCCTCTGATTGTTTTGTGTTTTTACTTTTTTTTCCCCCCTCATCACATGAAGAAAATTAAATAGCCTAACTGTGGATTATACATCAATACTGGCTTGGTCCTTGCTATTTGAAGATTCAGGAGAAGCTTTTTTCCTTGTTTTTCTTTTCTTTTTTTAAATTTTTTTTTTCCTAAATTAGATCAATACAAATTTTTTTCCAATTTTTTCCCCTCCTTTGGTTTTTTATTCGGGCTCTCACACTCTGATCCACCTAGATTTTATTTGGATTAGTTTCGGTAACCTCTTTTCTAAAAGGTTGGTATTGCTCTGCCCTCTGCATATTTTCTTCCTTTTAACTTCCCTAGTGCTTATGAGTTTTGCACTGCTTTCATAGAAACTGATTAATTTGATGGAAAAGAAAAAATGTATAAATTTTATAAAATGTATAAATGGAATGTGTTTGTATAATCTGTGTGCATACTTTTACATTAAAATATGTAAGCATCCACAACCCAAACTGTATAAAATCAACTAAGCATTATTACGCATTATATACACGAGCTGTACCCCTTGTATTGGCATTTTAGGGTGCTTTCACACTTAAGTTTCTTTGTTCTGGACCGACCCACTCTGTTTGTAAACTTATTCTGTTTTGAGCTTAGTTTGGTTCAGTTTTACACAGACAAAAATCCAAGTAAACTAAATGGTTCACTTCAAACCAGGCAAGAATGTCCTCATTGGTCAGAGGTCTCTGCCAAAGGAACCAGCAATGTAAATGCAGGAAGATGATCCTATGTTGTGTACTGATGCACTGCTTATCTTATGTTATATTTCAAACCCGGCTGGACTAGTTATCGCACTAGTGATTCCTTATGTTGCTTGTTTTAATCATTATTGCAAAATACTTCAGTTTGAAAATGAAGTGTGGTTGTGGCTGAAAAACAAATGTTTTAATGCACTCAAGTCAGCAACGGCACAGTAACAAAATGGTATCGGGTTTTGCATGCATTAATCATACAGAAATGGAAACTAATTGATTTAGCTCAGTGTTGATCAGTTAGAAGTCTACGTTTAATTTAATGCATTAAGCCATACAGTTCTAGCCTTTTAGTCATGTTTTGATCGATAACTCTCACCAGGAGGACTTCAACAAAGTTGGCCATTTTCTTCAAATTTTCATGGGGAACTTGTATTGTTGGGATGTAAATTACTTTGAAAACAATATATCAAAATAAACATCAGTGGACAAACTGTCCACTGATGGCAGGAGTTTAAATAGAGAGAGAGGCATGGTTGAGAACACCAGAGATTATCATGAATGTATTGTAGGTCTATGTATGTGTTGCCTGGCAACAGTTATCCTCATGATGTCATATGCAGTGTTGGAAGTTAGCATGGGTTCTCCTTCACAGTAACGTCCAGGATTACACCATCTGCTTTTTATTAAGTGCTGTATACACTCCTACCTTACTCTGCTTGTTGTCTGAAATCTTTTGGCTGCTCATATGACCCAAAATCCGTGGAAAGAGGGGCTGGGGTCTGGAAAATACTTCTGCAGCCAGGTCTTGAAAGGCATGATACTGTCTCACCATCAACACTTCATGTTTGTTTAATTTACTTCAGAGAGATCTTGCACTCCATGTGATGATCCTGCTCTAAGTCCATGAGCTCTCCTCTCCAGTGTGCCTGTATTTGGGATCTTATCCTTCTTATTGGTGTCTTTAGTTGGTCATTACTTGGTTTTTGGAAAGCTCAGTCAGGTCCCTTAACATGTAAACAACTTTCCATATTCATCATAGCAAATGTTAAAACATGCCGAAGTACCAGCATCAAGCAGTACAGCATCCAAACTAACAAACATTTTTCAGAAAGTATGTATTTTTAAATTTTAACTGAATGGAAATTTTCAAGAAGATAACTATAACACATTTTTCCGGGCTACTTCAACAGGTTGTCACTTGAGCATTGTCCCAATAGATTAGTGTTTACATCAAATGAAACAAACCTCACCATGGTGAAAAAAAAAATTATTATATATTTTATATATATATATATATATTTTTTTTTTCCCCGTGCTAGCTAAAGGCTGTAGGTGTGAAAGCATCCTTAAATTTCCATTCCTCTAAGTTCCTTTGATAGAATGATCCACTTGAATATTTTGGAGAAATATTTAATTTAGATGTTAACCTATTTGTAGCCATTCAAGAGTAGTCTGCCTCTAAAATCATCTTAGCTCCATCTCCAGAGGAATGCTAAGTATTTTTGCAAATAAATTGAAGCAAAGGAAGTTGTAGTAACTGTTACGTTCTTAATGGTAGATCTGTTTTCTTTGTCTGTTCCCCAGTGGGCGAGATATTTTTTGAGTGTTGCTCAGAAATTAAATTTGGGGGCTATCAACAGTCTTTCTTTTCCATCCAGGTTTTGGAGCCACAGATGTGATTTGATTTAGTTTAATTCTCATAGTCAGTATCATTATAAGACAAATTGCTTTTCAATGTTTGAGTATTTTATTTATTTTTTTGCTTTGTGTAGATGTAACACTTTTATTTACAGTTACTTTTTATGTGGTGTATGTCATGAATTTAAATCTCCTGTGGATTTTTGTACTTAAATCAAGGAAAAAAGAGATATAGAGCCTTTCATTAATGTATGCCAAAAAGGTCAGTATTTAATTTTGATGTTGGCATACTAAAATTTTAAAGTCAGAAGTTTAAGAATCTAACACTTCTTTTGTTATCTCTCTGCCATTTTTCCTTAATTCACAGTAGCTCAGAAAGCCGTGAGCGTGCATATGATCACAGCCCGTATGGACACCACGACCGCACCGGGACTTTTGATAGACAGCGTCACTACAACGCTGATTATTACCGTGATCGCTCTGTGTTTGCTGCTGCTGGCCCAGGGAGCAGTGCTATTGGAGGAGGCTTTGAGGCGTCAGACCCTCATTTTGACTCTCGAATACGAGACCCATTCACTCTTACAAATTCAACGCGGCGGGACCTGTACAGAGATGACAGAGGACGACGTGTTGATCGCACATATCATCATCGTCGAAGCCGATCATCGCATTCCTCACAATCGAGGCATCCTTCCCCTCAACGGACCACAGTGCAAACCCCTAAAACTCCTCATTCCCCTAAAAGAGCCCCCCTGTCTCCTGGAAGAGGCCCAAGATCACGGTCTCGCAGCAGATCTTCAAGCTCAGACTCTGTCAGCAGCACCAGCAGCACAGGCAGTGGGAGGTATCACTTTTTTTGTTTGTTTTGTTTTGTCCATGTTTAACATATTTATATTATTTTTATCCATTTACAAAAAAGGCCATAGTCTTGACTTAATTTTTTTTCCGTCTTTCTTTCCCTCTCTCACTTAATGATAGTGATTCAAACAGCAGCTCAAGTGATGGATCTCGGGCACGCTCGGTTCAGTCATCAGCTGCACACGCACCTCCTCAGTCCGCTATGGTGCTTGATTCTGAAGAACCACGTAGAAGTTTTGGAATTAAAGTCCAGAATCTGCCAGTGCGGTCTACAGGTTAGTTATTTTGACAGTCTCTCAAAGGACTGCCAGGGTTACTTGTCTTGATGACAAAGTGAAAGAGGCTTGATTGAGATGGTTTGGGCATGTGAAGAGAAGGGACAGTGACTACCTTAATAGGAGGATACTAGAGAGAGAGCTGCCAAGCAGAGGAGAAGGGGAGCGAATGGAGAGGAGGTTTCTGGATGTGATGAACGATGATGTGCAGTTTGTTTCTGTGACGGGGGGATGCTGAAGATAAGGCAAGATGGAAACAGGTGACCTGCTGTGATGACCCCTAAAGAGAAAAGCTGAAAGAAGATGAAATCTATAACATCTAACTTAGGATAGTTTTTTTTTTTTTTTTTTAATGTATTCAAAATTGCTTAATATACACCTAATTAGCTTTAAAAGTGTTTTAAGGTAGTATTTTTTAACCATGAAAGGATACTGAAGTATAAAATAATGTTTGTCTGTTTGTTTAACAAAATTTTCATAAACTACTTAGATGTATGTCATAAAATTTTGAGATTAAAAGCACAAATTATGGGAGAATCCTCTAAATGTTGAATCCAATTTTAATCCCTTTTGTCTGTCACAATGTTAGGAAACCTCGGGATTCTTGCATATATGCAAGTTTTGTTTTTCAGCATTTTTACAAACTAGCCATTTGAGAAGTTAAAACATCTCTTTTTTTATGACAAATGATTTGACTTTTATGCCGTATTTGTGGATATTTTCTTAATCAAAATAGCTTTTTTAATCCCCAAAGGGAACATTAATATTAAGTACTTCAGGTAATTTTTTTTAGATGTTTACCTGTGGTACTTCATATGAAAATTAGGGTTTATTCTGGAAAGGTAGAAGCACATGTAGGCATACAGGTCATAAAGTGTAAAAATTTGTGAGATGCAGCATTAGTGTTAAATGATGCGCCATTTATTTATTTATTTGTTTGTTTGTATACAGGTGACATTGCTTTTGTGATTTCCATTGATGTGATTTTTGCCAGTGTATTCAAGTATTTACATCAAACCACAACTGTTATGGGGAAAACGTATCTAATACCTCTGTATAAACACATTTTAACCACTAGGTGACTGCAGTACCTGAATAAGACTGAAATAATATAACACTCTAAAGTAAACACTTGGCAGTATGGTTCGAGTTAGTGAATTATTTAAATACCTTTTGCATGCAAAAGGGTCAGAACGTACATCTCAAGTTTCAATGCAGGAGTGACGGAGTCGTCAGTACAACAGTTTTACTGAGCAGAGCTGGGAGCTCTTTAGACAATAATCTACAGTTCTCAAAACATATTTGCAGCTGTGTAGGACAACTAAACCAGACTGAACTGAGTGTTCTCATAATAAAATCACAGAATGGCTGGTAATTTTACACCACAACAACCTTAATTTTGCTCCTTTAATATCAGTAGCCAATAATATTTATATATTTCACTATAATATACACTGTAGTTCACGATTTATCTTCAGGGTATGGTGATGGTTGTGACATAAATGGTTCCCTTTGTGACAAACCCTTCATTACATCTAACCTAAAACTTAAACAAGATGTGGCTCATACAGTGTAAGGAACATATTGTGCCTATAAAGCTGAATTATCAGCCTGCAGATATAATAGTGTAGCTGATTTAAAGCATAAAACATTTCTTTTTGAAAGGCAGCAGTGAGGGCTCTTATCATTTGGTCTAAAGAGTAAATCAGAACTCTGATTTAAGTATTTAAGAAATGTTTTAAGTTTCTATAATCCGTTTTCTACCTGCAGACACAAGTTTAAAAGATGGGCTCTTCCATGAATTCAAAAAACATGGGAAAGTGACTTCAGTGCAGATCCACGGAGCATCAGAGGACCGCTATGGTTTGGTGTTCTTCAGGCAGCAAGAAGATCAAGAGAAAGCCCTGAGTGTCTCCAAAGGAAAGCTGTTCTTCGGCATGCTTATTGAGGTCACTGCCTGGAATGGGCCTGGTAGGTGACAACAGATTAACTAAATAGCAGTTATGATGATGGTTTCCTAGGCACTGGTGGATTACTCCACAGCAGATATTGAAGATAATGTAGAATATCATATTTAATGTTTTAAATATATTTCAGTAATAATCAGTCTCTTCCTTCTCTTAGAAACTGAGAGTGAGAATGAGTTCAGGCCTTTAGACGGGCGAATAGACGAATTCCACCCGAAGGCGACAAGAACACTCTTTATCGGGAACCTTGAGAAGACTACCAGCTATCAACAACTCCTTGACATTTTTCAACGGTTTGGAGAAATTGTGGTACGTTAAAATCTCTACATGTATTCTCAAAGTAAATTTGCACATTTTAAAGTGAATATTGTTTTTCTGATTGAGATCTTTTTCTTTTGAAGGACATTGACATCAAGAAAGTTAATGGTGTTCCCCAGTATGCCTTTGTTCAATATTCTGATATTGCAAGTGTTTGCAAAGCCATAAAGAAGATGGATGGAGAGTATCTGGGGAGCAACAGACTGAAGGTATTGTTTATGGAAGCCATATAATGATTTTGGATCTGTGCATGTCTTTAGTAAAGCGTATAATGGTCGATGTTTATAATGTTATTCTTTCTTGAAGCTTGGTTTTGGGAAGAGTATGCCCACAACTTGTGTTTGGCTTGATGGTTTGGCAGCCAACATTACAGAGCAATACCTCACAAGGCATTTCTGCCGTTATGGACATGTAGTTAAGGTGAGGCGTTACTTTTGTCCTGCATTTATTTTTTATTCTCCAGCTCTTTGTCATAACTTCAGATGTGATCTTTTAATTATTTAACTGTTTACAGGTTGTGTTCGATCGACTGAAGGGAATGGCCCTCATCTTGTACAACAACACAGATTTTGCTCAGGCAGCTGTGAGGGAAACCAAAGGCTGGAAGATTGGTGGCAATAAAATAAAGGTGAAGAAAAATACCAGTTATTGGCCTGATTTCTAAAATATACTTTCCGTGCATTTGTGTTGTGATTTTAATCAATGCGATTGATCTTTCTTGATAGGTGGATTTTGCAAGTCAAGAAAGCCAGATGGCATTTTACCGCTCTATGCAAGCATCTGGTCAAGACATTAGAGACTTCTACGAGATTCCACCTGAGCGACGGTAAAGTTATTGGATTGTTAATTGTGCACCATTTCTTTAGTTTGACGATATTTGCAGATTTAGAAATGTGAAATTTACATTCATTAAATGTGTCAGATGTAAGATCATATTGTTTGTACTATTTCTTTTGCAATGCAGGCATGTAGATACTAGGGGTGCAACGATTAGTCAATGTTGTCGACAAAAAAATTTTCAACAGAGTGAGACATCGCCTTCCTTTCTATCTCTGCTGAGAATTGCATATGTGCAATAGAGTACAACACTGGGTAAACAATAGGGCAGTGGCCGATGCAACAACGTGGCAACTGATGACAGAAGTTTGGGACCACTTCACCTTAAATATACAAAATAAAATAACTACTTGTAAGATTTGCAAAGCAGACATAACTTTTTAAAAGAGGTACTTTTGACTGAAGTGCCCATCTGTTTTGCCGTATATTTTTAATTAGTACATTTAAACAACCTCATGCAAAATTTAAAAGCTGAGAGCTTAAAAAAAAGCCATTTAATAACTATGAGATTCTTAAGCCAATTAGACAACTGATCATTTTAATAGTCAATAACTAATTGACTATCAGAGTGGTCATTAGTTGCAACCCTAGTAGATTTTTTTTCTTTTTTCTTTTGATTGTTTAGGTTAACTTTATTTTATCCGTTATCTCCATACATTTTACAGAGAGGACCGCAGACCACCGTATCATGAATTTAGTGCAGAGAGGGCTTACTATGAGAATATACGAGCCCCTAGCCTTTATCCAGAGGAAGCTAGGAGAGACTATGCTGCACGCAGCCGAGACCGCTTTCCTGAACTGGAACATTATCAGGGAGACCACTTTGACCCACGTTATCACGAAGATCCCAGAGATTACAGGGACTACAGAGACCCCTTTGAACAAGACATCAGAAAGTACACGTTCATACAAAGGGAGAGAGAAAGAGAGCGAGAGCGGTTTGAAGCTGATCGTAGCAGGTGGAGCCCATCTCATCCTCGGCGACCACTTACACCTACAGTATCACCTTCCCCATCTGAACGTGCTCCTCGAGACTCAGAACGACGTGTTTACAGCCAGTCCTCTGAGAGAAGTGGTAGCGTGAGCTCAGTGTCACCGACACATTTTGACAAATCTGAGAAGACTCTGCTAGAACATGCCTCTAAGAGTGAAAAGAGCAGCCAACCAGCAGGGGCTGAAAAAGCCAAACGTACAAAGCGAAAAGATAAAGCTGACAAAGACAAAGCAGACAAGATTAAATCAAGGAAAGCAAAGGGTCAGTCCCCATCCAATCCATTACCTGAAGCAGAACCTGAGGCTGGTTTTGAAGGAGGATCCGGAAGAGGAAGGGGATTAGACCAAGATGGTCATGATAGACAGAAATCTAAGGGGGACGGTGATGCTCTTTCTGGAACATCAGTCTCAGCTGCACATCTGGACTCTGTGAAAACTGAAAGATCTGAAATGAGTAAAACCGATAATTCAGAGTTGGATGGAAGAGCTCGAATCAAAAAACAGCCAAAGTTTGATGCTGGAAATGATGACAAAGATTCATCGGGAGACTCGGATCGCCTTGCTGCAAGAAAAAGACGCTTTGCTGATCCTAGTGGAAGGACTGTTCGTCAGAAGAGAAGCAAGCATGAAGAAGATGATAGTAATCAGTCTTCAGACTTTGGTGCCAGTTGTACTTTTTTGAAAGAATTAGACACTGAAAAACACAAAGATTTACAGCGAAAAGATGCAAGACTAAAAGCTGATAAAAGTAGCGCTCAGAAGAATGGTCAAGAGGACCTTAGAGTCCAGAGAGAGAAATTGGAGGGATCTTTGGACCCCCTGGAAATGAAACGACATCCAGGGAGCGCTTCATCCAGGAGGTTCTCGCAAGAGGGAGTCCTGGATCAAAGCAGTGCAAGAGGGCAAGACCACCATGCTGCATTCAAACCTAGTCAGAATGCTGAGACTAATAAAAGTGTCAGCAACAAGGACGACCATGTTGATATTGACCTTTCTCAGAGCTACCGCAAACAGATGGAGCAGAACAGGCGTTTGCACCAGCAGCAACAGCAGCGCGAGTCTGACAAACCTGAGAAACCAGCAAGCCCCCAAAGAAATGAAGCCGAGGATTTGGAGCATCGCAGTCTTGTGCACGAAGTTGGCAAACCGCCTGAAGATGTGACAGATAATTTTCCTTCTCACAAACTGAAAAAAATTGACCAGTTTGACTCTGAATCTGGGGTTAAAAAAGAGCGCGTTTACAGAAGACAAAAAAGTGAAGATCCTGATTGGAACAACACCCCCTCTCCAGGACCTCAGCTCTTCTCTCACCATCCGGATGAAGATTTTGTAGATACCTCTCACAAAGAGTTGTGCAGAAGTGATGAGAAAAATCACCAAGATCTGGAGCTATTAGTGAAAAGGACACACAACACGCAGGTGAGCAAGACAAACACACCTTTACTTAGTGTGGAAGAAGAACAGCAAAAGAGATGGGAGAGCAGAATCAAACAAGACTCATTACCTAACCTGAACTTTTCTAGAAATCTCAGTAAAAACCTTCATAACCGTAAACGTCTAGAATATGGCGTTTGGCAAGATTTGGAGCCTGGAGAGGTACGATCAGATTCTGAAGAGGACAAAGAGCCCAAACCCAACTCTCCTTTAGCCTCTACATCCGTACCTTATTCTGAAAGGCAGAGGACTGAAAGGTTTTCAGACCCAAAACTGGCACAGCTGGAAAGAAACAAATTCTACTCCTTTGCACTTGACCAGACCATCACGCCGGATACAAAAGCTCTGCTGGAGCGGGCAAAGTCTCTCTCATCTTCCCGGGAAGAAAACTGGTCATTTTTAGATTATGATTCTCACTTTGCAAGTTTTCGCAATAGAAAAGACACAGAGAAAGTGGAATCAACACCAAGACCTACGCCTTCCTGGTACATGAAAAAGAAAAAGATTCGTAGTGGATCCGAAGACAAACTTGATGACAGAAAAGAAGAGCCAAAGCCAGAAGAGCAGGAACGCAGGGAACTTTTTGCCTCGCGTTTCCTTCACAGTGCTGTCTTTGAGCTGGACTCGAGACGACTTCAGCACCTTGAACGCAAACATGAAGAACTTGAGCATATGCAGAACCAACAACTTGGTCCGCAAGGAACAGATGCAGAACTTGAGACTGAGCCAGTGGTCCTCTTCCACAGTCGTTTCTTGGAGCTTACGCAACTGCAGCAACAAAAGAATAAGACCCAGCAGCTTCAGGAGGCAAAAGGAGATACAGAGGTCACAGATGAGAGTAAAGAGGAAAAACCATCTGATCAAGAAGAACAAGCTGTACAGTCTCCTGCCACAGCAGAGTCTGTCACAGACGCAGAAATTAAACCCATCAGTCCTGCTGAACAAGTAAATCCAGAATCCACATCTCCAAGTTTTCTCTCTCATTCTGTTGTCAAGGACATCCCTCCATCAGATGAAAAATGTGTTGCAATGAACGAAACCCATGATGTGAGTCCCCCCGTGCCTTTCATAAAAGAAGCAAAGGAAGAGGTAAAAGAGATGGAACATGTTGAAGCCATTCACCAATCACCAACTGAGACGTTTGAACATGCACCAATAGCAGCATCTGAACCTAGTAATTCACTAAATAAATGTGATCTTTCTCCATCCCAGGAGAAACTACCAGTTGCCACTGAGGATATTACTTTTCCAGTTGCTGAACAAATATGCCAAGGTCCACAGGAAGAGTTTATTAGCAGTTCAGAACCAGAGCTGGATCCTGAGATGATTCAACCAGAGGTGCCTCTAGCCAGTAGTCCAGTACGATCCAGTTTTGTTGAGGATGTGGATGTAATCAAGAAACCAACTCAGTCCACTTGTAAAACCACAGAAGAGTCAGAAGGGGACAAGAAGCCAAATAAAGAGCAGGTTCCTGTTGACATTGACGTAGATAAAGAGCCAGTTCCTCCTCAAAAAGAGAATAAAACAAAAGAAATGAAGGCTAAAAAGAGCAAGCAGCCTCCTGCTCAAGTTGCTTCTGTTCCTGTAATGTCTACCTCAGTTTCTGAGAAACAGGCTACACGCAAGAGTGAGCGTATTGATAAAGAGAAGCTGAAACGTGGCTCATCTCCAAGAGCTGAATCAAAGTCCACAAGCAAGTCTCCTATTCACGGATCAGATCCCGATGTCTTAGAGCAGAGCATACCATTAGGCAGAGCAAGACGAAGAAATGTGAAATCTGTTTATGCCACCCCGGTTGAAGACGATACACCAGTTCGTACTGGAAAGGAAATTACAGAGTCACCACGTGGACGAAAGCGAGTTACAGAAAAAGATGTAGTACATCAGAGTACTGACATGGAGCTCCCTGCTCCAA
This sequence comes from Zenarchopterus dispar, assembly GCA_028564865.1. Classification (NCBI taxonomy): domain Eukaryota; kingdom Metazoa; phylum Chordata; class Actinopteri; order Beloniformes; family Zenarchopteridae; genus Zenarchopterus; species Zenarchopterus dispar. The sequence goes on along the minus strand of JAOWBL010000020.1, from coordinate 552,033 downwards.
CTCACACAGCAAAAAGGGGTCGTCCTCCAAAAAACCGCAGGCAAAGTGAAGAGAATCCCTCTGCCAAAGTAGAAAAATCCAAACTGGACAATAAAGACACTGATTCAAATGAATCAGAAAGTGGTGAACGAATGCAAAGACTGTCGAAAGGAAAAACACCTCTCCATTTCACGAAAGGTTCAACTCAGACTTCGTCAGCCATGGCATCTGGTTCAACAAGGAAGGGAGACCACATTGAAGCAGCTGATGAGGATCAAGAAAATGACTTTAAAGATGCGGTAGCCTCTGTAGATTCATCTGGTAAAGATCCATCAATAAAAGCTGACCAAAAGAAAGATGAGAAAGATAAACATGGCACAGAATTAAGCAAAGATGGTCTTCAGGAAAAACCGTGTGAGGGGAAAGAGAGAGATTCTCAACCTGTAGATGAAAAACCCACCTCTGAGAAAGACAGGATTATTAGAGGAAAAAACAAATTACCAAGGAATCCTAAGTCTCCTGTCCTCAAAAACCTTAAAATCCGACTAAATGTCACAGAGGTTAAAGATCTTCTTCAGTTGGGCGAAGAAGAACTTGGGAATCAAGAAGACGCATCAGTAAAAATCAGAGCTGGTGACTCGAATGACCATGTTTCAAAGTGTGCTAATGTGAACAAGGGAGATGCCAATGAAGAAAAAAAGGAACTTGAAACTTCAAAAAAACTCATTTTACAGGAGCGTGAATTAGAGCAGGCAGTGGAGAACATCGCTAAGCTTACAGATCCAACTTTTCCAGCAGAACTACAAATACCACCGGACCTGCCTGCAGATGTAAAAAGTGAAGCAGAGGAAGAAAAGCCATCTAATCCTGCCAGTGAGACGGAGCTTATGGCTGCTATTGACTCAATAACGGCTGAGGATGTGAGTGTATCTCTTACCCAAGCACCTCCTCTAAGTACAGATATCAGTTCAGAGCCTCAGATGCAAGACTTTGTTAATCCTGTCAAGGAACATGAACCTGAAACAAGTACATCTGTCATACAGGAGGAACCTGCCTTCTCAAATACACCCAAAAAGGGAAACAAGGGACGACCAAAAACACCTAAACGTTCAAAAGTCCAGAAACAGGTGAGAAAAGATTCAAATGAGGGACAGCCATTAAGTGAGGAGCTAACACCGCGTTTAGCTGAGAGCACAGTTTCAGATGTGAAGAGTGATGACCCTCCAGCAGCAGCAGCAGTTATTACTCCTACTTCTTGGAAACCTGAATCTGAGCTTTTGACTGTCAAGTCTTCAGATGTAAACACAGAGTCTGTGGCCACTGTGGAAGAAGAAACACAGCCTCTTAAACCTGTGTACCCCCAGTCGAAGAGTCCAGTGTGCCCAAAGCCCCAGCAGTTGCCACCTGACTGCATCTCCCCTTCCTTGTCTCCTCGAGCAAGCAGGCCAAATATCAGACCCATCCAGACTAGCAGAGTACCTGTTTCTCCACCAGACTGGCAACACCAGTCTAAAGATACAGGTGTTTCCTCCTCACCTGCCATGCCATTGGTGGACAAGGAAAGCCAGCTTTTACCCTCAGAACCTGAAAATATGGCTATCGATCATGGCACAAGTGACCTGAGACAGATTCTGATGAAACCTAAAACAATATCTTTGCCCAGCAGCAGTTCTAATCCTGCTATTCTGCCCAGTCTTCGAGATCAGAACCCACTTGAAAGTACAACTTCACTCACGAATGTTGTCCAAAATAAATCACCACTCCCTGATAATAAAATCACAGGTCATTCAGCCACACCCATTGTTCGCCCTCCAACTTCATTAACATCTCCCGAGACAAAGTCTGTCATCTCTGTCATCGCATCCACTGCAACTTCTGTTATCAGTCGTGTTTGCAACCCCCCTGAGCCAGAGGAAAAGATGAAAATCACAAATCCCTGTGTCGACATGGGTCTAGCCAAACCAACATATAGGCCCGGCAAAGATGACGCTGGATCGTACCATGGGCCATCTGTTGGTGATGAAGTAGGAAGCGGTGCACGCTTCATTGTTGAAAGCCCCACTCTTAGTACCGGGTCTTGCTCTGGTTTGAGAGTAAACACATCTGAAGGAGTGGTAGTGCTGAGCCACTCGGGCCAAAAAACAGAGGGACCTCAGAGGATTAGCGCAAAGATTAGTCAAATCCCACAAGCCACAGCAGGTGATATGGAGTCTCAGCAGTTGGTGTCTATGCCTCAGAACATTTCTAAACAAGAAATGTATAGTCATTCACAGTCAGGACTTCAGAAGGGGCTTTCATCCCAGGCAGATCACGGGCACCCTAGTAAACAATCAACTCTGTCCTCAATTAAACAAGAAAGCGGTGGCTTGGAAAAGTTGGATTCTGCTTATCAGTCTGGACCTCAAGGAGTAGTAAAGCGTCTTGGGCAGGGTAACCAGCAGGTGCTCGGCTATCACCAGGAATACATGCAATTAAAACATCAGAAGAAAATGGACAGTGCTGATCCTCACGGTACAGATGGGACTAAACCCCCTTGGACCTCTGCTGTAAGTCCTGCGATTAGCCCCCATTTGCCCACAACGCCTGGGAACCATGTGGGTTTTGTTACGTCAGCTGGTGAGAGAGCTTCTTCACATCTTAGTGGGATTAAACAGGAACCACGGTCCCCACGCAAGTCAGGCCATCCACACTCTCCATTTACTAAGGTGTCCTCACCTATAGGCTCCTCCTCACCCAAGGGCATCCCTGTCATGTTATCAACTGGCATTCCTGCGATGCAACAGTTTATAACGGGTGTACACCATCCAGAGCAGTCGGTTATCATGCCACCTCACAGTGTGCCTGGAGGGCTGGGCCGGATGTCTCCCCACTGTGTTTCACAGTCAATTCCAGTGGGGCATCTTGTTCAAGGAGATGTCAGAGTCAATACTCCACCTCTGTCTGTGATGAACTATGGGATGCATAGTGAGCCTCTTTCTTCTCCCTGGTCTGGTAGTATGCAGCCACGGCCTTCCTCGCCCCAGGCTGTTGGCAGAGAGAAAGTTCTCAAAGTCAACCACGGTTCTCTGAGGAGTCACGAGGGGGAGCCAGAAGATTCTAGACATTTCCACCAAACGGGAAGACCATCTTCCACTCTGCAGTCAGATCCTCGCGGGCCTTTGAGGGGTAGTGTTCAGCTGGAAACGTACATGACTCAGAGAGATATGCGTGTGCTCCTGCACCAACAGGGGGAGCGTTCAGCCACGGACCCTCTTTCTGGACACATCCAGGAGACCCTACCCTCCTCTTTATCCCCAAGAACACACGTTTTGCCTAAAGGTGTGTCGGAAAAGGACTTAACAAAGTCACTGGAAGCAAAGAGGCCACATTCTCCTCTTACTAAGGATGAAATGATCGGCATTAGGCAATCTGGGCCAGTAATGGCATCTCCTCAGCGAGTTCAGATGATACCGCCAGGACCGAGCAGCTCCTTCCCAGAGTACTCAGGAGTGTACCCAAGAAACATCCATTCCCAAATACCAGAGACGTCTGTTGGACATAACCAGCCACAGCTGAGTGTCACACCAACAATGGTGAGTTACCTGCACATACATGACCAGTTTAGTGTTAATGTACTGAATAAACTAACACTTGACTAAAACCCTCTTATATGGAGACTTGTCAGAACCATTTTGTGCATCAATATCATTGACTTTTAGAAGTAGTAATAGAGCAATTAAAATACTCCATCGTGTTGATGATCAAATAATAAATTAAACTCGTGTTGTGTTAATAGTCTTAGCTTGGTGTGACTGCAAAGCTTTCCCTGTAGAAACAAATGTTTTGACGTCCTGGTGTGAATGAAACTGCTCATGAATCCTGTTTTCTTGACTCTGAAGGGTGCCGACCTCCAGACAAAACCTGATAGCAAAGTGACGCAACCTGTCAACATGGTGCAGCTGCTCACGGTAAGACGAAACTCAAACGTTTTAAACTGTGGTCAGAGTTGGCCGTCTGCACGGAAAGCTGTTTTTGTCTAAAACGGCCGTCTTTGTTTTGCTCCATTAACAGAAATACCCTATTGTATGGCAAGGCCTTCTGGCCCTGAAGAACGACACGGCTGCGGTCCAGTTGCATTTTGTCTGTGGCAACAAAGCTCTGGCTCATCGATCGCTGCCTCTGCAAGAAGGAGGCACACTGTTGAGGATTGTCCAGAGAATGAGGCTGGAGGCTTCACAGCTGGAGAGCGTCGCCAGGAGAATGACAGTACGTCTTTTTGTGCTACGCCCACCAAGTCATTTTGGTTTAATTAAACTCAAACCTTACAGCATTAAGTTGTTTTTTCTTGTTTTTCTGTCTTGCAGGGGGACAGTGATTACTGTCTTCTCCTCGCTCTGCCATGTGGACGTGATCAAGACGATGTCCTAAACCAAACTCAAGCTCTTAAGTCTGCGTTCATCAACTACTTGCAGACAAAACTGGCAGCTGGCATCATCAATATCCCCAACCCAGGTTCCAATCAGGTGAGGCACGGCTCTTAGTAGGTGTGTAAGTTTTAATAGCTTGGTTGGTGTCAGGTTTTAATACGTTGTTACCGCGGAAACGAACATGAGACATTTTCTGTGAAAGTGTCCTGGAAGTTTAGACATCTTTATACAGAATAATTTTTTTTTCCAGCCCTTAAGTGTTCATGTGAAAATTCTGTGTTCACGCGCCTGTTAACCCTAAAATAATCAACAATTACAAGAAGTGCTAAACCCGATCAGAAGCAAAGCAGTAATCCAGAAGTTTGATAGTTAATTATTTCATCTTCGTACAACTCACCTACCAGTGTGAAACTGATGTTGGATTTTTTTTTTTTTTATTTCCCAGCCCGCGTATGTGCTTCAGATCTTCCCACCCTGTGAGTTTTCAGAGAGTCACTTGTCGCAGCTCGCCCCGGACCTTCTGAACAGGATCTCCAGCATCTCGCCACACCTCATGATTGTCATCACATTAGTGTAACCTTCGCCGCTGGGCCCTTTCCCATCTGTGGATGTTCTTACCCATGAGCCTCAGGAAAACCAGAGGAATACTTTATTTTCTTGTTTTTTGTTTTTTGTTTTTTTTTTCTCCTCTATACTTTCCCAGGACACTGTGGGAAATATGTAGGATGGACCCTACCAACACCTTTCTTTTTTTTTTCTTTCCTCAGTCTTTTTTTCTTTCGTAACTCCTGTCTGGTATATTTGTCCTCCTCAAAAGAACTCAGGGATGGAACAAACCAGAATGAGTCTTACTTGACCATTTCTCTGCTGTATTTCTATTTATTGAATTTTTATTTTTAGTTGTTCGGAGATGCTTTGAAGAGGAAAAAAAAAAATCAGGATGTTTGAACAAGAATTGGTAATCTATCTGGGTGGCCTGTTTCTTTCATTTTTCGTTTTGATTGTCATTTTTCATTTGGATCATAGAAGCTATTGTATCGCAATGGCTGCAAAGACATTTCAACATGTAATTTTAAATAATTATGTACAGACTTCCTCACTCAGGCCTTCTTTGAAGGAAGAAGAATTGTAAATCTATGGAGACCCTGTTGAGGACCACGTTTATTTAACAGCTCCTTTAACTCCACCAACTCTGCGCATTTCCTCACACTACTGAAGCAGTGACGTCTCAGACACTTGCTTTTGTGTTGAACAAGCTACAGTAAGATTTGGACAGTTTTCAGTACCGGACTCTGTAAATATTTTAAATATTTAAACGTCAACAGACCTTTGGACAGCTCAACAGAGACTTTGATTCTGGGACATCATGAAATGCAGAGTGTGGAAATTTAGATGGATCCTTAATTTTTGGGTGTAAATACTTGTAACAAGAAGGTTGGCAAACTCCACGGAGTCTGCTGATGGCACTTCATATTTTGTAACTCAAATAAAACTGCAGAAAACATGAATATTTAGGATAATTGTTTATTTTTGTATTTTTTTTTTTCAGGTTTTAATTCTTATTTTTCATGCATAAGGATTGAATAAGTAGGAGAGATTGGGGGTATCAACAGATCCTGATTTCAAATGAAAACAATACTACAGCAGCTTGTTTTATTCAGTAGTAACCATGGTGATTTTAAATTACTGTAATGCCACAGAACTGAATATGAACTAGTGTTGTATTACTTAAAAAGCAAAGGACCAGTGGAGTCATACCACAAACATTTATTTAGACGACGCATAATTTACTGTATGTACCTATGAAAGTGACATATTTTAAAATATATTTACAATATAATTTGTCATGACCAAAGAGGTGCTACTAACAGTTTTAAAAATGTCCCTTCTAGTCAAGTTTCAAAGAAAGCCACAAACTTGCAAGAATTTATTATTCACACGTTTGTTGACTACTCTGACTTGCGTAAACGTGGAAGAGCTCATGACATGTTCAGCTAAATTAAAACCTTAGTTTGTCAGGTGGTCTGTTGTGATTATACTGTAGGTATTATATGATGGGTTGATTTTATTAGATTAATGGCTGCAATGTGCTGGGATGTTGATTGAAAGCTTTTTATTACACACACACACACATATATATATGTGTGTGTGTGTGTGTATATATATGTATGTATGTGTATATATATATATATATGTATATATGTGTATATATATATATGTGTATATGTATGTATATATATGTGTATATGTATGTGTGTATATATATATGTATATATATGTGCGTGTATTTTTTAAAAAAATATATATATGTATGTATATATATACATATACATATTTATATATATATTATGTGTGTGTATATATATATATATATATACACACACATATATACATATAGTGCATATTTATATATATATATAATATAAAATATATATTTAATTTATATATATAGATATAGATATATACATTTTATATATATTTTATATATACACAGTGCCTTACAAAAGTATTCACTCCCTTGGATGTTTGACCCTTTTGCTGTTTTCATAAATCACTCATGGTCAATCAAATTTGTCTTTCTTCACACAAAAATTTACTAGAAAAAACCTTTAATGTTAACGTGAAAACAGATTTCTACAAAGTAATGTCAATGAAACAAAAATGGAAATATAATTCTACAAGTCAGGGGATGGATACAAAGAAATGTTCAAGGCATTGAACATCCCCCGGAGTTCAGTGAAATCAGTCATCAAGAAACTGAAGGAATATGGCACACGTGTGAATCTGCCGAGATCAGGCCGCCCTCGTAAACTGAGTGACCGTGGAGGTAGGAGACTTGTGAGAAAAGCCACCAAGACCCCTACGACTACTTTGAAGGAGTTACAAGCTTCAGCTGCTGAGACGGGAGAGACTGTGCATGTAGCGACTGCTGCCTAGGTCTTCACCGGTCAAAGCTTTAAGGGAGAGTGGCGATGAGAAAGCCACTGTTGAAGAAAATACATATTAGAGCTCGACTAGAGTTCACCAAAAGGTCTGTGGAGGACTCCATGATCAAGTGGAAGAAGATTCTTTGGTCTGATGAGACCAAAATTGAGCTTTTTGGCCATCAGACAAGATGTTACGTTTGGTGGAAACCAAACACTGCACATCCCCACTGTGAAGCATGGTGGTGGCAGTATCATGGTGTGGGGATGTGTCTCAGCAGCAGTACCCTGGAAGGGTGGTAAAGATAGAGGGCAGAATTATTGCTGCAAAATACACTGAAATCTTGGAGGATAATTTTTTTTCAGTCTGCAAGATGGTTTGGGAGGAGATTTATTTCCCAGCAAGACAATGATCCAAACCATACCGCTAAAGCTACACAGGAATGGTTTAAAAAGAACCAGGTAAATGTTCTGGAGTGGCCGAGTCAAAGCCCAGACTCAAATCCCAAAGAGAACTTGTGGCTGGACTTAAAAAGGGCTGTTCAGGCCCGGTATCCACACAACCTGACAGAAGTTGAGCGGTTTTCCAAAGACGAATGGAGCAAAATTGCAGATGTAAAAGACTGACTGAGACTCGTCCACACAGACTCAGTGCTGTGACTGCAGACAAAGGTGCATCTACTAAATACTGACTTGAAGGGGGAGAATAATTATGCAAACAATTATATTTCCTTTTATATTTTTGTTTCATTGACATTACTTTGTAGAAATCTGTTTTCACGTTAACATTAAAGGTTTTTTTCTAGTAAATTTTTGTGTGAAGAAAAACAAATTTTATTGACCATGAGTGATTTATGAAAACAGCAAAAGGCTCAAACATCCAAGGGAGTGAATACTTTTGCAAGGCCCTATCTATCTATCTATCTATCTATCTATCTATCTATCTATCTATCTATCTATCTATTGTATGTATATATACACACTATATATATATATAGTGTGTGTGTGTGTATATATATACACACACACTATATATATATATATATATAGTGTGTATATATATATATATATATATATATATATATATATATATATATACACACTATATATATATATATATATAGTGTGTGTGTATATATATACACACACACACACTATATATATATATAGTGTGTATATATACATACAATAGATAGATAGATAGATAGATAGATAGATAGATAGATAGATAGATAGATAG
>JAOWBL010000020.1:507928-534345 GCA_028564865.1 Zenarchopterus dispar | reverse complement strand
ACATAATTAAACAGACAGGAAATAAGTAAAACTAGAGGAGTGAGAACATTCGGCTGTGTGTGTGTGTGTGTGTGTGTACACTGGCACTGTTATTCTCAAAACGTGTCTCAAAATATTTCTGTACCGAACACTCAGCAGCTCCAAACCCACACTTCTTCTACAGTGATAGGGTTCAGAAGTAATCAAGTACATTATTGGAAGATTTTTAAAAATCTTTTTGTTTCATTTGAGTGTGTGTGTGTGTGTGTGTGTGTGTGTCTTCCAAGGATTTCCCAGGTGAGACCTCCATCACAGGTTTGGAGCCAACCAGTTCAGAAACTTCATCGCCAGCTCAAATCCTAAGAAACAAGCCTGAAGACAAAAGATAAAGACACAGGTCATATATATATATATATATATATATATATATATTAAATGCACTTTCTGCATCAGATCAGCACCTGTACGGAAACACGAATCAACACAGTTGAAACCAGGACGGCTTTGAAATAAAAATACTAAATTGTTCAGGTCTGAAGGGGGAAAAAATGCACTTTGAGACTTCATTTTATGAAAACTGCAGCTGGTGTAGCTTTAGAGCTGGGTGGACATGTTGTGTGACGGAGGTGGGGGATCAGTGACGCCCACTCACTGCGTTTGCAGGGAAAGCTCTGAGCATGACGGCGCTGAAGCCTTTATACAGAGAGCCAACACCCTCTTCCCTGATCAGCTCCCGCAGGACGTCCCGGAAACCGTTGGGATACTTTCCTTCAGGAGCTAAAAGAGAAAAAGTGATGAACTCACTGACAGAAAATGATCAGAAACAGACAAACGACAGATTTTGACAAAAAAAACAAAACAAACCTGTTTGGAAACGAGACTTGAGTACATCGGGAGGAATTGCTACAGCCCAGTTACAGATCCCGGCCATTCCTCCAGCGAACAGCACACTGGGAACGCTGAGCTCGTTGTGGCTGAAGGGACGAGACGACACATCCAGCTGTTCAGAGGTCCTCTTACCGCACAGACAACCGGGAATACTGCAGGGAAGAGCGATTCCTCACCTCTTTCCAGCTGGTGTGAGGAGGTTCTTCAGCCACTCGTAAGACATAAAGTACATCCCACTCGCTGGAACATCTGAGTCACACACACAAAACCCACCTCCATTATTACCTTAAAAACATCTGGAACGTAGGGCCACTTTACTGATAAATGATTAAAAGACTATTTACTTGTTTTTTTGTAAACATATTGTATTTTTGACAGACAACCAACATTCCTTTCAAATACACATTAACAGAGACGATAACAACCTGAGGATATGATGATAAGAGCTTATGATGAGTACATAAACTCACAAGTAACTAAACAACCAGAATGGTTGCCTTTGAGACACCTTGTAAAGGTGAGACAGCTTCAAAGGTCCAAAGCAGGCCGCACCCTGTGGACCGCTGCATCCATGATGACCCACTTCACAGCAGCTGAGCGTCTCAGAAGAAGTCCCTACGTGAACGAAGCCTCAACTATTTGTTTCATTTAAATGATGAAGGGAATCCACAAAAAGACTATTTTTAATGTCCTTACACAAATTTAAACATTCAAAGGTGAATAACATGTAAATACGTCTTCAGGTGGAAGATTTATCATCACGACTCAAATATTAGGAGAAGTATCAGTCAAGTAGGGGGCAGAGAGTAGGTCAGATGTACCTTTCCCCCCACAAGTTTAACTTTCAAATGTTGTACATAAATATTTCTGATGGAGACAGATCAGTTTGGCACATTTTCTCAAATACTAAATGCAAAAAAAAAAAAAAAAAAAAAAATTAGTCAAAACACAGCGCCTGTAGTGACTTTGACTTTAAAAATCCAACAAAAATATCTCAGTTAAACCTTTTTCTCTAAGATTCTGCATCTTTAAAGAGACGGCTGGTTTATTGTAGGAAATACTGTTTTTGTAAAAAATCGTTCTGAAAAGTTTATCTAACTCAAACGGAGAGTTGGGCTTTTATAAACATTTGTGTACTTTTTAACGAAATGTTTCAAATCACATGTAATACAATAAATGCCTCCATCTAAGCAGTTAACTTAGCATTCAAGGTTAATCTATTTGTTAAAAGTTTAATTGATTAACTCCTAAAACTGATAGATCATAAACCTTCATTAGGGACCAAAAAAAACTATGTTTTTGCAGCAGTTGTAGCACCTGGTGGCAAAATAAATCCCTATTTTAAGCCTCCGACGAGACTTCATTAGATCTAAATGTGAATACATGTTTTTGTCTTTTCAGAACAGAACTCCGTGTTCAAAGTGGACGCGTCCTCGTCAATTAATCTACTTATCACAAATGTCCAGTAGAAACTAAAGCATGTGATAGAAAGTTTTAAAAAAAAAAGGGAACTGCTGCTGTCAGGGTATAAACGCACCTCTCATGAGAGTCAGAGCTGTGCCTTTGTAGATTCCCCTGATTCCCGTCTCTTTGTACAGCTGTTTGACACAGTCCATGGGCCCCGCGTACTTCACCTCTCCTGTCGAGGCCTGAATCTGCAAAACAGACCCAGAAAGCATTATTTTACAACCATCTGACATTCTCCCCAAATTAAGAAGTTTGAAATCTGTGCAAAGAGGAGCCAGGGCCTGATTGGTCGACTCTGGACGCACATGCAGACATAGAATAAGCTCTCACCTGGAGCAGGCATTTGATTCGCTCTCCGGGGGCCATGATGGCTGTCGTGAACACACCTGACAGCATCCCTGCAGCAAACAGCTGTGGATACCTGCAGGAGACAAGAAGCCAGCTATAATCCACAGAGAGTCGGAGGCCATGACGTTACCAGAGCACCACCTATGACAGAGCAATCACCTACGTCAGGATATCATCGGGGGTTTTCTGTTGTAGTTTCTTGCCCAGACCAAAACCGAAGAAACAAACGGCAAACATGGGTGTAACTCCGATTATTGGAGCCGCCATCCCCTTATAGAGTCCCTTCACACCCTGTAAGGTAACAAGACAGCGAGGAAAACATCAGCGTGATGCAGGAAACTTGCAAAGTAATTTCTTCCTAGGAGAGACTGTGGCAGCCTCCATCCTCACCTCTTTGGCTAAAGTCTTTTTAAAACAATCAATAGTCCCATTATACAGGAGGATCTCTCCAGGTTTGGCTTTGGGTTGAGTCTGTAAACGCACCTGAGAGAAAGAGAAAAACACGACACATGTTGCTCCATTCAATTATGAAATGTTTATCCCTTTATAGGTATACTTGCATGCTTATATAGTGCATGAACATGTGACCTGTCTCAGGTGTGCACTTTTTCCTGTCAGACAAAAATAGTGACCAGCTGGTGACTATGGAGTAAAATTTAGCAGCTCAAGAGACAAATGTCTATCCAAACATGCGATCAATAACAATGGACTGCAGTTTTTTAGGCTTCTGCTACAGATATTGCAGAATTTGGCAAGAAAAGGACTTTCAAATAAACTGTTTCAGGAATATACTTATTATTTATAAGTTATCTCTTTAGTATTCTCTGGCAACACCTGCTTTCTCTTTCATTACTGCGGTTGTAATGGAGTAATGACACTTCTTCTTTCAGGTGAACTCTTCACCTGAGCACCAGACCTTAACTGAAGGTCTGAATGTGGGTCAAAGGTCTGCAGCAGCTGTTTCTCACCTTTTACACAATAAACACATCTGGATGTTTACAGGAAGCATAAACATGCAGGATTACTCTCTATCTGCTGAGTAGCCCTAATGCTCCTTGTTGACCGTTTCCTCCAAAGTCATGACGTCAATCAATAATTACTTTAATGGTGTCCAGCGGGTGTCCGGCGAAGACGAGGCAGACCCCTCCAAACCCCCCGGCGAAGAAGTTTTTCATCGGACTGATCGGCTGCGGCTGTTTGGCCATTTTTGTACTTTCCGCCTCGCTGGAAGAAGACGACACGGACGACGAGGGCTGACAAGGACGACAAACTGGGAGGCGCAGTTATTCGTTGAAGAAAAGCTTGCAGATAAGATCACAGCCGTTAGTCCTCAGAGAGACGACTCGCTGCCTCGCGCCGCGGTCCACACGACCTTTGACCCACTTATTCACCCGGACCGGTCTGACCGCAACACCGTCCTGCTCTAGTTCGTCTCCGTTTGGGGTCCGGGTGGAAACTTTTAAACGGTTGTGAAAAACATCAATATTTAAATTATATGCATTAAACCATTATTATATTATCTATGAGTATGAGTTCGTGTTCATCAATGGATAATGCTCTAAACAGTAATAGTCATTTAAGTTCTTGATTTTTAAAAAGGCTTTTTTTTTTAACTCTAAAACATAATTTATATTTCTGACTCATAGCTAATTTTGCTTTGGTGACTACATTGAGTCTGCTGTCAAAACTTTGTTACAAAAACAGTTAATACCTCCATCACATCACCCAGACTTAGTATTTGTAGAGGAATCACACAAGAGTGTCCTGACTTTCTTGTTACATAAAATCCAGCACAAATAAGTTGAAATAGCTGGTCAAAATCAAATTTGAACACAGCTGTCAGATGATATGAAATAATTTCTAAAAGATTTGTCCCAAATCTCAGTGGTTATTGGTAAAAGTAGTGATTTTTCTAAAGCCTCCAATCTCGCTGTAACCATTAATAAAGATTGTTCTGCAATAATACTATAGAATATAAATCAGGGAATGATGAAGACTACCTACTGTGGTTTAATCATTAATATGAATCAATAAAAAAAGAAGTTCAATAAACTTCAGTCCTATCATTAAAAAAAACACACACAGTGAAAAGGCTGAATCAGTGGTTATGAAAGGATCTTTCGCAAAGAGGCTGACCTGTGCTGCCCTGGATCTTGAGAATAAAATTTTCATTGAAATTACTTTGTAATTTTGTTTGGGAAAAGAAAGCTGACTTCCATGAACTCCTATGAAAATGGAAATTTGTCACCTTTTCCTTGTTAAACAATACCTTCAAGGTTAACTGATAACTGGCAGTTAAATGGATCCAGCGGTTTGAGTTCACTTCTTCTACCTGGAATAGAGTCCCTCTCCACATTATATTCAATCCCAGTGGATTTTTTTTATACCTTGTTTGTAATTATCCTATAATGTCAACAAATTTCCTATCAAGATGTCTTTTTTCAGTGTCAGGCCTCCTTCGCATGATTCAACATTTACAAGCACAATTTCTCTTCTCACTGTTAAGAAACTAGAATAATAGACTTAGTCTATTCAAATGAAGATTTTTAGTTTTTCTTCATCTCGGTTCTAAAATAATAGACAACACTTTAACAATGAAGGTATTTATTCCCTGTGAAGAATTTTTACAACATAATAACATCCTTATAACTCCACATTAGTATGCAAGAGCTTTTGATGTAATTTCCACTGGAATTTTTAATATTGTTTAGACAGAGACTGAATTGTTTGTCATAATACAACAAAAAATACAACAGTTTTTATTCCCATAAACTCTGCTGTTGGCAAAACATGTCTTACCTTGTTGCATTACCTTGTGCCATTTCACACTTGAATTGTTAATGGGAAAAATCTGGCTTCTACCCAATAATTTTCTAATTTCTAACAAAGTGAGAGAAGTCCTGTAAATTTCTCCATAGATTTTACCCTATCAAAAATTTCTTAAAGAAAATCAACTAAGAAATTGACAAAGGCTTTTTTTGGTGAAGTCTGAATCCAATGTTCATGTTTTTGTGCACACATCAAATTATTTTTGGCAAGTTTTTGTTTTGATTTAATGTCCCCATTATTTTTTATTTTGAAAAATGTAATTTGTTTGGCCTCCACCAGAATAGACACATGGATTCAAAGGAATTTTAAAATTTACTATTTAATCACTTAATCCTTTTGGCCAAAAAAAAAAAAAAAAAGTTTGTCAGTGTTTATGATAGAATTCAAACACTATATTATGTCTGTCTTTTATTCTTCAAATCAAAAACTACCTTTATGACTTGCACTCAGCTTAAAAATCCATGGTTGTTTGTGTTCAGTTTCATATGTGTGAATTCGTTTCCCCTTTCTTCTGCTACACCCCCTGGCTAACTTGTTCTCTTTTCTTATTTTGTTCTGGCTATACTATATCTCTATACATGGCCTGCAAAGTTTCTCATGTTTTGTGAAATGATATGTAGAAATTTGTATTTTTATTTGAGATTCTTCAATTTAACGAAAACAAACTAACAAAAAAAAAGCATAAGAATGATAAGAGATAAAGCACCGCAAGGACAGGAAAGGATGGAAAGCAGCACAGCATGACCACATAAAAAAGTTAAATAGCACTGTGACCTTAATCAGATAAAAATGACACCCAAAGAAGAAAAAGAAAAAAACAGACTGTACATAAACAGATACAGCCATTAAATAAGTGACTGCAGCGTGGCAGTTTGTGCTGGTGCCTCCTGACAGAGGCCTTTCTCTGTGGGTTGTTTTTTTCCCCCCATTTTAATCTTTTTATGTATTTTAAGATTAAAATTAATTTTCAGTACTTTGTTGTGTCCTCAGTATTACAGTGTGGTCCCCACTTTTAGATAAATTAAGTTTAAGTCTTAATCATGTTACGTAGTCCTAAACAACAAAAACAGATGTGACAACTTCCACTGTTAAAATATAGCTTTATTAGTTTCCTTATTACGCAGTTGCAGCACTTTTGCAGACAATATTAGTCATGGAGATCTTCACTGCTCACACACAGACACAGACACACAACTGTGACAGTCTTCCAGATGGAAAAGCCATGCCAGGGACAAAAAAAAACAAAAAAAAAACAGAAAAGGTATAAGAAGGAAAACAACTTCAGACAGAACATCAGAGGTTAAAACAAGGTAAATTACATTTTACCGTAAAAATATCAAAACCAACAGAAGATCAAATCAATGCCCTGTAATTCCCCTCCTTTGTCTTGATTTTCAGCAGGAACGTGAGATTATAACCGAGGAAGGCTTACTGATGCATAATAACTGCAGAGCACACACATCACATCTCACAACCAAGACTTCACTGCCGTAAATGTAGCCTTTGATGCAGCAAAGTCCGTTTGAAACTGTAAACAGCGACTTCTAATTCTTAGTACGTTTTGCAAGAACAGAACTATTACTGTTAAAGAGTTCGCAAAGACAGAAGTAACAGACTGCTATAAGTGCAGACGCAGCGAACAGACTCGATATGCAGCAGAAACATACTCAGCTACCAGTTTAGCATTGATGAGCTCAGCCGGCGTGTGCTTCGCTTTTCTCTTGTCAAGAGGAGGAGACCTGCTCGGTTTCCTCTACTTGACTTGAATTTAAGGTATTGTTAAGAAAGTGTTGAATGAAACAGAAAGCAAGTTTTACAAGTGCAGTACTTAGTTAAGAAAATAAACTCCCGGTAACACACAGTAGTTTGGACCCACTACAAGGGAAGCACAAAAAAAAAAAGAAGTAATCCTTCAGCAATGAAGCAATGGCACTACTACCTTGTATTTACAGATATGGACATCTGTGACAAATCATAATCTAAAATCCATCTGGTTTTGGTTGGGAGTCAGTTTGCTTAATAAAATAAAGTTTAGCCATCATTGTGATTACCTTAAGATCAAAAACCCTTCAAGCACATGCAGTTTGTCAGTGTAACCTTCAGATGGTTATTATTGCTGAGAACTGAGAGCAGCGTTAAGATTTGGCCTATTTTTTCTTTTTTTTGGCTATTTATAATTTCCAAGTAAGATATAACCTTTCAGTTTATTTGTGCAAATTTTAAAAAATTCTTCCTTCTTCAACGTGAAAAAGAAACATCCCGCTCCTTATTGAAATTAAACTCTTAGGAAGCTGTGAGAACATGATCGTCACATGCATGCGGCAGCCCTGCGAGGTCCAGAAACAATACTGTTCTCTCAGGTGGCACAGAACGCAGGTAGTCCTCCAACACGAGTCCGTATTCAGCCGTTACGTACCTCCCTGTAGCAGATGGGAACAGACTAGAGTGTGTGTGCATGATACTGATATGGTTAGTCCTGGTTCTGGCAGATCTGTGGGAACTCCTTGTAGATCTGCTGAACGATTAGCTTATCCATCTGTTTTGCAGTGGCGCTCCCTTCGTCTTCTCCTGGATCTTCCTCCTCCCTGAGAATCCTCTGCAGGGACCCCTGCAGGTCAGACAGGCGGTGCTGATGCTCGAGGTAGTCCGTCGAGCGGATTATGGAGTGCATGAGAGAGAGGTACTCCATCCGAAGCTTCGCAGAGAGGGAAACAGAGGCGGGGTTATTGAAGGAGCTGCTCGAGTTTTGGGGAGGTGTGTCAGCTGACCTAGCTACACCGAACCTCGACTCTCACCTTGTCTCCAGGTGAAAGGTCAGATATTTGTCGAACGGCGATGTCGATCATCACCATCATGTCAGTGCGGTAGAAGATGTCAGCGGTCTCCCGGCTGGCAAAAACGTCCTGCAGAAACTTGAGCACTGCATGCGGAGCAGGAGGAGTGTGCTTGAACATGCACACAGGGTCGTCTGGAGAGGAGAGAGCGACAGATTTTGATGAAGCAGAAACAGCAAGGCCTTAATATACAATAATAAACAATAATCCAGTGTATTTTACCGCCTCTGTTCAGGAGGAGCAGCACTTTCTCTGTCAGGATCTTAACGTTTTTCTGCTTCAGCTCCTGCATTATCACGTTGTTGCTGGGTGCTGCCAAAGCAGACAAAAACACAAACGTGTGGCCCAACTAAAGCACTTCAGATGAAACGGTAAAACAGCTAGAAAGTCTCAACATACATGAAGGACTGAGACTAAATAGCCATGTAGAGTGTTGTCACCTGTGTGATGCAGGTTAAAGGCCAGCAGGAGGTTGAGGAAGATGTCAGGAAGCTGCTCTGTGGGATCAGAGGGAAGTCCGTCCTCCACCACACCCAGCAGAAACCCAACAAAGTCTGCATTCAAGTGCTCTGAAAGCAGGGAGGTCAGGGATTATGTTTGTTTATTTTACTTCCTGCACACACATTCATAAAGTCAGAGCACAGTTCACCAACAACAGGCACATGTTTACGTGCATTAAAAATCGGTCTTAACACAACAAATTTATTAAACAACAGAAACTTGTCATACCGTAGTGATGATACGGCACCTGTTCGCCCATCGAGAATATCATAGTTAGTACCAAAGCAGTGTAACACATCTTCTGATGTTCTGGAGGAAAAAAAAAAATCACAAAAAAGAAAAAAAAAAAAAACAGTTTTACTGTCACCAGATCAGAAACATGATTGAGTATAAAAAAAGAGAATCCAAGAAAAGCTAAGTACTTTAAGAAGTAAAAACGTGGAGAATTAAGAACTTTGTAAAAGACTGTGAGGAAATAGTTTTGCAGTTCATGAATCAGGGTTGCAGAAATCCAAAGATTTTGGGGGATTTCATCATCTATGTGATCATACTTAATAAATTCAGAGAACATCTAACCTTTCTGGGAAGGCCTCATTAGAAACAGTTTGCAAAAGTGCAGAAAAATAAAAAGGTATTTGTGTATTGTTGCATAGGTCAAAGGCACAAAGTCCACCCTTTCGCTCAAATATTGTCATTTATGTCTTCAGAGAGGAATAGAAATCATCAGAAGTCAGTTTACAACCAACAGGTGACATCCATCGTTTAATTTCCAGCCATCGTTGAAATCATTGTATGATCGGAAGAAAACCTCAGAGAACAACGGTCCATGAACGCACCTTGTCCACAAACTCAAGTTAAAACACTACCATAAAAGAAAAAAAAAGAGAAAACGGTTCTACAGCCTGATGAATCAAAATTAATCAAAGAATTAAATTAATTAATCAAAGTTTTCATGGATACTTTTAGGAAAAGTGAAGCAGAAATATTCCCACCCTGTGTGTCCGTCTGCAGGTCTCTGGCCAGCTCCATGGGCAGGATGGAGTTCAGGAGGGTGGAGATAAGAGCAGCGTCCAGGCTGCACATCGCTCCAAACACTTTGAGCAGAAGGAGCCGCAAAGACACACGATGTTCCTGCATGAAGGCATCAATGAGCCACTCTCAAGCAGTCATGCATGATTTGTACACATTACAGAGACGTGTAGTGGCGCTACAATAACACAGGTTCAAATCCATCAGAGATAGTTTACAATTAACAAAAACATGAAGGATACCAATCATCCCAAATGACAGTTTTACTCTGCAAGAAGTTGATCCCCAGGTTAGCATTTTTTTTAGCCTTATTTCAGTAAAAATTAAACACTTATCTTACCATCTGATAGTATGAAACCAGGGAGAGCACATTTTCACAGTCGCCGGCCTTGCACATCCTCTTACACACTTCTGGATCTGCATCAGTCTGAGGAGAAAAAAAACCCATCAGATTCTTAATTGTGCATCCTCAGACTGGTTCTGGTATGCAGGAGTCCAGTAACAGCTCGACTCGTAAAACACGCCGTATTAGTCAGCGAACAGAATATTCAGCAGCCTGCAGGGTTTTAATAGATTCAGCTCTAAAGCTCACTGTCGGGTCTGTAGAGTCGTCTGAGCCGCTCTGATCCTATCAGACACATCTGGTATTTACAACACAACATCTGGACATGTCCCGGTTTCACATCCCAGATTTACACAAAATAATCATATTAGAGTCACGACATAGTAGCACAGAAACTCAAACTTGATTATGCTGAATCTTTTCCTTGCACCACTTGTCTTTTCTGTAACAGTTTAGGGTTTTTTTTTCAGCAGATATTTAACATTTTAAGGGTCAAAGTACCGGATCAATACTTATTTAACTCATTTGTGATAAATAATAAAATCATTTATCACTTCATGTGTTAAAAACAAGACATAATAAAATGCTCAGGTCACTGAATCATACTGTGATTTTATTTGCATTTTTCAATAATATTCTTATTAACCTACCTTGTCCAGTTTTAAATTTTGTTTTTAGATTACTTTATCCCATTAAGAGAGTGTCTATATTAAAAATAAATAAATAAATAAACCAAGCACTCATTCTTACCAGTATCTTCAGCAGCTCCTCCAGATAGCAGGCAATGAGGGCATGGTCTTCATGAAGCGCCCAGCTGCGCTGCTGAGAGTCGTCACGGTGACGGGCGAGGTCACTGAAGATCACCTCCAGGCGCTGTTCATCATGACACACCTGACCCTGCGGCAGCGCTGCACTTAAGTCCTGCAGAGGCATTAAAATCACCAAACATAAAAATCAGCTTCACAAATCAAAGTGAAAGCATTTTAAAAAATTTTAAAAGACAGTTTGATTGTACATGTAGTTTAGACTGAGAGGAAGGCGGTTGGTTAGTTTTCCTTTCACAGCTCAGGTTGCTTTTAAGACATTTTTTTTTCCCCCAAATTCAAACTTTTATTAAATAAAAATTGGCCACTAGAGGGCAGTGCAACAAACTGTAATTTCATCTCAGAGACATGAATGTCTAATTTACTGATTTATTTACACGTTAGTATTCAGCTCAAGGCGTGTTTTTCTTTCTTTCTTTTTTTTTATTTTTATTTTTTTACATTTGATAAGAACAGCTGAGGTATTCAGTCTCCTTTTGCCTAATGAAAAATATAAAACTTTTTAAAAGCTAACTGCATTACATTTTTGTTGTCGTGAAGGCAGTAAAGAGTGGATATATCAGAGTTGTTGTTTTTTTAACCCCAGTGCTAGTGAGTAGCATGAATAAAGAAAGAAAGACAGATAAATTTTTTTTTTTTACTTTTTTTTTTTTATTTAATTTAATTTTTTTTTGTAGTGAGTGGAACTAAAGCGGACTCGTTTTACGTAACACAAACTGCGTTTCCATGGTGACAGTAAGGAACGAAAGACTGAGTTGGAAGCGGATTAAACGATGACCGGAAGTGAGTTTTTGGCTTCTTTTCTCCACTTTCTATCACTGTGAGATCTTTTTTGTTTTTTTCTGTTGTTTTCTCTCTGGAAACGAAGAAAAGATATAGTCTAAACACTGAACATGAGAGTAACGAGCCTAGTCCTGTTTTAAAAACATGAACAATCGATCACGTCAACGATGAGCAGCTCGGGACTAGTTTACTACTTAAACTACTCAAACTAGCCTTTTAACTTCACGTCACCATGATCAAAATGTGAATACTACAAAAATAAAAGCTGTGCCTAGCCCGCGACCAGCTCAGCTTTCTTAACATAACATTACTGTCTTTTTTCATATGAACCCGTACATGTTTTGTTTAAAGAAAATATGTAAAACTGAGAGGAAAGGGAACTGAACCAATAACCTCAAACAAATTCAGAGCAGAGATAGACACAGCTGCAAAGTAGTTTTACCACTATTACACAATTCACTGTTAAGGATCTTTTTTAATGAAAAAAAAAAGGCTTTGTAAAGATATGAATTCTGAACAGATTGAATAAATCTTGTTAATTTTGTCAAAATGTTTCTTCCTCTAAAATGAGGTGCAGCAGGTAAAGTTTGGGAACTACTAAAGTAATTGTAACCCTAGCTAATATTTAATCTCTAATTTTCAGTTTTAAACAGGTCTAAAAAAAAGTTCACTTTTGTTTTATATTTTTACTTTTTCTTCCTTCCTTCCTTTGTTTATAATAATTTTACCGCAGTGTTTTTACTGGGGGGTGTCCAGATGTGTTTTTTGTGACATTATTGTGTTTTTTTACTTGCATTTTTATATTCTTTTTCATCTTTCTTTCATCTTTATGTCTTCGTAAAACATGCTGAGTTGCCTTTGTGTTTGAAATGTAATAAAATAGCTTTCATGGACATCGATTTAGAGTACATTTCAAATTCGTCCAAATCTGCTCGATTTAACCTCGTAGCTGTAGAGCTGCTGACTTTACGAGGGGATGTTTTTCAGATGGAAATTTCAAAGTCAGCGTTATTCTTGGGGGATTAAGTTAATGAGCGTGGTCACAAAATGTACACGTCTCCATGTAAATATGAGACGCAGCCAAAAGTTGCCAGTAATTGTGAGACAGAAATAACCACCAGGAAACATTCAGCAGCTCAATCAATGCTTGATGTGATGCTTCAGAGACTGAAAAAAATAAAAAAGAGGAAGCGATGCTGTCTGAACAGTACGGTGTTTCAAAATGACAGGGATAAGTGTCAGCTAAATGCTGCAACTAAACTGTAAACTGGCTCAGCTCCAAGGAGCTGAATGGTGTAGTGGAAACAAATCTGACCTTGCTCTCCACGAGCGAAAGCAGAACCTGCTCCAGAGCAGAGGAGAGTTGAGGTAAAGCGGTCTGCAGATGGCCGACCACCACGCCGACGGCGACCCGAGACAGTTCGTAACTCAGACCTGTGTTCTTCCGCACCAGCTCGATCAGTTCAGCTCCAATTGTCATGGAAACTGGCTCAGAGGTGGTGGGGCTGTCAGGGGGGTTCTCTGCAACAGACGGGGGCGCAACAGGCCATTCAGTTTCTGGGGGGTCCTCCACGGCGAGCTGGACAGGAGCAGTGGGCTGGGGGGGCTGAGGCGCCGGGCTCTTCTTTGCAGGAACTGGCAGAGGACGAGAGTCAGACGGCTGCACGTCTGGAGGCGGCGCAGGGGGCTTCACACGGGATGGCACAGGAGGAGGGGGGGTGCTGGAAACACTTGGCAGACTGACATCAGAGGAGGCCAGGGAGTGGGAGGAACCGGACTCTGTAGAGGTGGTGCTGATCGTGAGGGAGGGAGCAGGGGACGGAGGAAGAGAGGACACTCTGGAGGGGACCTCCGGCTCTGCAGAGGGAGAAAGCTCCGGTTACAGAGAGGACAGAGAACGAGTGGTGTGACCTGACTAAGAATAGAGTGTTTGTGCAGAATCGACCTGCAGCAGGCAGCATCAGCAAAACCGCCGCGCTGCAGAGAGCCTGCAGCTGATGTGTGGAGCATTTAAAGTCAAACCAACCTGGACGCCGACTGTTTCGCTGCTTTTCAGGAGGAGGTGGAGTAATTGGAGCAGCGCGGCGAGGCTGAGACGGCACCTGCAGGAGGTGACGCAGGCGCGACTGGATTAATGAGCCCACAGGCCTCCACAGATCCACAACAGAAATTCACAGACACACAGCTAACATGGTTTTGTATATAAAAAATTAAAATATAGAGCACTTCAATATTATTACAGTACATGGCTATGATTACATTATTTTCATTAACAACTGATCTAAAAAATTTCTATATTAATTTATTATTTAATCAATTAAAATTATTTAATAAACTAAAAAAAAGACCATAACATCATCCCTGAAACCTTGATTACATTACTGATGATCATTACCAATGATAGCATGTTAAACTGCACATCATTTACATGTTTGTTGTCATCTGTTATGGTTATTGTGGTATTTTCCTCTTAACTTTTTTAAATCTCTATTTTAGTTCTCCTAATTCTTAAAAGTGCTTTGCTGTTAGCAATGACCTCCAGTGTGTGTATGTTTATGTTGACAGGAATAAATACACTTATGATGGGTTACTTGCATAAATATCACACCCCTCTGCAGTGGTAGGGCTCCACTGGCCCCTTTGTCGTAATTGTCTTGATTATGACAGTCTGGATATAAAACACGTGTGGACAGGCCTGTAACAGCTTAACTTCCACATGTTTTTTCATTTTGTCTTATCCCCTAGAGTTTAACCTCTGTTACTTTATGAGTCAAAACAAACCTTTATTTGACATAATCTCATCTGTCTACTTTATTCTTTTGTGGCTCCAAACCTGGATCAGGACAAGTACGACCTTGCACCAGACTCAGCAAGTTATGACACCTGAATAGCTTCATGCTGAGAGTTCAGCTGTTCAGAATGAGGAGATAATAAGAGCTTGAAGCCTTTAGCTTCACCCACTCCAGGTGGTGACAAAACATATCCAGACTTGATGAAACGTACTGAGAAACATACCCGTCCAAGAACATATGCATCTGTTTATGTACCTGGTAGAAACCCTGGTCTCCTTGCATGTTGTCCATGCTTCCTGATATCGGCACGCTACCCTGCCGTCCATAGTCACGGTTAAGGCCATTGGGTGGAGGAGGGGTTTGGCTAAGAGATATTTCACTGCTGGAAGATGGGAGGCCTTGTTTTTGTCCGGTGGAAGAGGAACTTCGTCGAGCGAGGGTCTCCTTTCTGTGATGGATCAGCTTTCTGTGGAACAGGAAAAGAAACCAGTGACTCGTAAAGGGACCACGTCTCAGCATCGCTGTATTACATGACGTTTCTGATGTTCACTTTGACTGACTGTAGAACATCTCGCTGCTCAAGATTGTATTTGCCTCCATTCTTTAAGGCCACATTGTGGATCCCCTCGATCGCTCTGTCGATAGACAACAGCACCTCATCCTGCTCTGGAGCCTGTCACACAAACAGATGGATAAAGAGACGGGGGGATGGAAGAGATCAAATATTCATTTTGCATGGCAGCATGCACATTTATTAAACTTTTAAGTCAACAGGACATGGCTCGGGGACCCTTGTGACTTAAGGCAGAAGAAAACTAGGACAGTTATCTAACTACAACAGCCTTTTAACCAAGAGTCACACGTGCGCAATGAAGCCTCACATCCAGGCTCATTAAAGTCATCAAAAACTGCAGCAAGCATTCCTCTCCTGCCAGTGCACATCAGCCCGTGATGTACACGTGATACACGCAAGCTCTGACTAGTTCAATGAAGTCTGCATCACTGCAAACACAATTTTAATACTAGTCTCATTTGGGTGTGAATTAGGACCAAAAAAAATTGTTATTTAGAAAAAAGCAGCTCATAAAATCAAGATTTCTGACCATGACAGATACACAGTAGCAGAAAGCATGACTCTCTTGCTGAGTGTCTTTGCTGTTTTTACCATCCTCTGCTGTCACGTCCCACCATCCTCCCTGTCCCACCCCGTATCTCCCTTCTGTCGCCGCACCGCTGAAAAGAAAAGGCACATCATGCGGCCTTTCCCGTAATTTATGGCTTCTCGGGCAATCCTGCTTTTTCTATCCGAGGAGCCAGCCTCAGCATGGCCTGCGCACCGGATCCGTCCCCCCCGATCCCATCAACTCACCCCTCGCCGTCACTGCGCATTCACGGGATTTCACTTCACCCCTGCAGTCGCCCCTCACCTCTTTACTGATTTAAGCCAAAATGAAGAAACTTTGTTTAAAAAAAAAAAACAAGTGGGGTTTACCTGTATTTTCTCGATGTATGAGGACGGGATGTAGCCGGTTTCCCCCGTGCTGCTGCGGGACCCCAGCCACCAGTGTTTGTTGCTCCTCTCCAGGATTAGGAAGCTTTCTCCGGCCGCGAAGTGCAGCGAGTTGGGCTCCGTGGACCGGAAGGCATACAGAGATCGGTACATACTTTAATGACACTCCGGTAGGGGGAAATGAACAAAGAACTATCCGAGAAATGATACTCAAGAGAAAGACAGTGCTAAGCGGAAAGATCTGCTCTGCTGGAGGGATTTAAAGAGCAGAGGAAGGCATGGCTACGCTGTATCACATACGTCTATTTACAATGTCGCCGTATCATCTGACTTGGACGCAGCCGGTAAACACCACAGGGGGCGCTGTTACTCACGAGAAACGCCGACTAGACATTTTAATCAAAGGCAGAGTCACATAAATTTTATAGTGTATTAAAATGTTGTTTTTCCTTTTAAAAAAGCTTAATATTTTTATTTCTTGTTGAAAATGATTTTTAGTTTCAATTAAAAAAATTTGAATCTTCACTAGTTCACTCGGTTTTTGGCTCTCAGTAGTAGGCAAATATTCATTGTAGTCACAAAGCTGCCTAAAATATAAATGCAGAATTGTTTATGAATGTTTATTGTTGAGGTCATGATGTAAGGTGGTAGTTCTGACTAAATTATATTCAAAGAAGGTCGTGTTATTAAACCCACAGTAAATAACCAAAGGACAAACTCATCTAAAACATTATGCTGTGTGCTCCCCGCCTTATTTTTTATGCAGTGGTGTCACTGTATTGATATGTCTATTTTAGATTTAGTCGTCACCGTTGTTTTTAATTTGATTTTTTTTTTAAAGAACAAGAAAATTAAGACAACTATTCTTGCAGTTTGCAGTTTCGCCTTCAGCGTTAACAGCTTAGATTTACTTTTTGTTTTTGTTGTTTTTCTTGTTTACCTAAACACTAGAGGTCAATATTTTAAATTTAAAGCAGTTGTCCTTAACATAATGGTGTGTTTTAAAATGATAAAACAAATTTTCGTGGGTGTTTTAGACGGAAAGAGAAAATTGATCGATTTTACGTTGCTCAGCAACGGAAACAAGCTGCGCCTTCTAGTGTTACAGAGAATTCCTTCCCCACCTCGTAAACATGGCCGCTGCCATCTGCGCTAGATTCCTCCTTCAGAGGTCCACGTATGGATTCCTGTTTTCCTCCAGAGCTAAACCCGCTTTCTCCAGGTATATTGGTGTTTCATGAAGAGCTTGTGAGTAATTTAGTGTCAATAAAGAAAAATCACAGCCTAAATAACTACTTCCTTTCCAAATGTGTAAAATGCAATGACTTTTAAATGCCTTCTTATGAAACTTCATTTGAGATTCTTATGTAACCAAGCTTTGTTGCAGGTATGCCATATTTGTTTTGAGCCATTGCACAAAGTTGTTTTTAATCGATGCTTCTTTTTTTTTTTTTTTTACTATTTTTGCAACTCTCTTTTTTCTCATGTCACATGAGCTCGTAAGTCTTTAACTGTCCTGCTCTCCAAAGGGCTGAATGTCTCACCTCAAAACTGAAAAAGAAAAATACTTAAACTATTGCAGAAAACTTTTCAATTTTTCACCTTTCTATTAGAGTAATAGACATCTCTTCTGTACCAGTGCGTAGAGTGCAGAAATAAGACAAAGCACTCTCCACAGGCAGTTTCTTGATCAAAATCAATCAGTAAATCTCAGACAATGGTCTGGTTTGACTCTTCTTGCCCGTTTTTCTTTCTCTTTTTCTGTTCCAGCCCATTTTTATCCCGTGGTCATAGACTGGAACCTGGAGATGATGACTTGTACCAGCGTACCACCGTGTCCATCATGAAAAAGGAAGCAAACAGTGGGATAATCATCCAAAGCTACAGTGCCTCAGGATTCAATATCGATGGCAACCGGGTGTGGGGGCCATGCGTTCTGTTGCCTCCCGCTGTTTTGCAGTGGAATGTGAGATTTCTATCCAGCTCACAGGTTTTAGTTTGTTGCATCACATGCTGATAAGTGCTCACTTTGAACACTGAATTGTTTAAAATACCTCTTTCTGCAGATTGGCGGTTATAAAGACATCACAGAAGAGAGTGTGTCACTCTTTCACATGTTGGAACCAACAATAGGTAAATCACATAAAATCCCACTGACGTCAGTTTTTCACCTCACTGACATGGGCATGTTATGCTTTTGAGGTTTAACTTCACTGTCATTTGTTGTTTGTTGTTCATTTGTTTTATGGACATTTCCTGTTTTCAAAAGATATTACTTTTAATTTTCTTTCTTGTCCTTCTGCCATCTTCCTTGGTCTGAATGTATGTTTCCTTTTTATGGCCTTACCTTGTTTTTGGCTACAATGACTACATATTGTAGATACAGCTAACACGTAACTACCACTATTTTTTGCAACAATTTGTGCTGCATTACCTTCTTAAAGATGCTGACTTGAAACCATGGAAAAATATTGACTCAATGTCTGTGAATCTCCTCTCCCAGAGACAGCATGCAGATTGATAACAAATGTGGCCCCAAAACTGACCTCTGAGGCACTCCACCAGTCAACCTCCCACTGGAGGATTGTGAATTGCCAAATTACCAATGTTAAAGGAATGTTTTAGCTAAATAAGAAGAAATAGTGTTAGAATGACTGCAGTGTTAAATCACTGGAAACTGAACTAATCAGTAAATGTAGGGATCCTGCAGGAGGAATGTTCAGCCTAATGTTAGAAACCTTTTTGATTTAAGAAATGTTTGAAAGAAAACTCTGGGATTGGGTTCAGTATTAATCTTTCTGTTGAAAAGTTCTCATCAGGTATTTTAGATGTATTAGTTTACACCAGTTTGTGTGTTGAGAAAGGCCCATGTACAGTTTTTCTTTGTACACATTGTTTGCATATTTGGCCCCTAGTGAATGAAAGAGCTTTGAGCTATGATTCACTTTAGTTTTGTTCTCTAGAGCAAATCTATTTTATAGTTTTAGATTGGTCATTTATCCATTTCCTTTAACTGGTCACTCTCCTAGTTGTTTGTATGGTCTAACAGAAAGACACTTGTTCTCACATTTATGTGTTTCTTCTTGTCTCGGTTCATGAAGAGATTCTTGTATTGGGCACCGGCACACGAGTAGAACGAATAAATCCGTCAGTCCTCGCTCTTCTGAAGCGTAAACGCATCGCTGTGGAGGTGCAGGACACGGTAAGTACGAGCACACTCGATGTGTGCCGATTAAGGAAATGCAACACATTTGAACAAAGACGTGGAAGCTATAGATGAAGCTATCTCATTTATGCTAAATGACTTGTGTTTTTGTTTGTCATGTCATCTCTCTTGCAGCCAAACGCATGTGCAACGTTCAACTTTCTGATAAATGAGGGAAGACTTGTTGCTGCTGGTCTGATTCCTCCTTCTCTCAGCACAGCCCTCGACGCTAAACAGGACTAGGTGTTGAGAAGTCTACTACAACCAGGAGATACACCATTGAGGTTCTTGTCAAGTGAGATGGTCTTTCTTCTTCTGAACAAATCTCCCAAAGGAACAGAAGAAAAAAATAATCAAATTCTTATATTCAGTTACTCACATAGATTATAAATGTTGAAATGTGACTTCTCTGATGAGATCCTGTTTGAGATTTTTCTCAAAAGTTTGGTTGTTTTATTTTTGAAGTTTCCCAGAATATTTTCAAGCAGTTTGCATTTGATTGTACATGAAAATGTTACACAGCTCTGTTTTCAATGTTTAGATAGAGAAGTAAATGCAATTGTGTACTTTAAAAGAAAAGTGTGAGAACAGATTGAGTGTAATAAGAAGATACTGTATTCTTGTATATAAATACAAGTCTTTTTTTGTGTATATAATGTATGTAATGGATGTTTTACACTTAATAACTGCAGTGTAACGGATTCAGCTTTTCAACGTATCCTATAAATGTTTGTCAAAATTATTTCAGCAGTTTGTCATCTTATGTCCGTCCACTGATTTTATTCAAGCCTGCGCTGAGGTGCGGTGATGTTGGATCGACTGTCCTCCATCTGGATAAGCCTCTTTACTCTGTGAGTCTGTCTGTCCTCTTCCTGCAGCGCGGCGTATGAAATCATTCAATGGCTTTGTCCTTCACATAAGCCCCGCAGGAAGGAGAATCCACAAATCCTCTACGCTGTGATTCATCTCTAATAATCTGCATCGCTGTCCAGAGTGAGTCTGTGCGTTTGAGCCACATCATTCACATGCAGCCTGCAGCTGAAAATGAGTCGCACAGTTGGTGTTTAAATGTAAAAGTGATCTGAAAACGAATCCCCTTGAGTCAGCTCATTTCTCATGTGTAGTTTCTTACCAAACATACGTTGATATGACGTCTTTCTAAAACAGCTTTTGGTTCTTGGTTTAATTTCTTTCAGGGACACGTGTCACATCAAAAGTTGTTTATTTTTTCATAATATGAGAAGATTATTGGATTTCACAAATAATAATGTGCTCTTGACGGGCTGAGACGGGCTCCAGCCGACCCCCGTGACCTTAAATAGGGAAAAGCACATATAGATGATGGATGATGGGCTCATATTTACTGTCATAAATTATAAAACCAAAGAATAGTACAGCAAAAGACATTACTAATTCACAAAAGGTTTCTGGTGAATATGATTAAAAATACAGAATACACAAAATAGGATGACTCCTCATCAACAGTGGGGGTTTTGTTCACAACAAAGGGCAAACATCAAGAAAAAAAGGACATCCAGCATTAAACAACCCAGAGACGGTTCTCTCTACGCGCTACGTAACACCCTCTGCTTTTACGGCTCATCGATGCCGTTAAATCATCTGGTCCCCCTGAAAGGTCGTTGTCAGTCGTCATCAGAGTTGCGAGACTCGTGCCGAGACCTCCCGAAGCTGAGCTCTGTTCCCGTGAGCCGGCGGTACATGTCCTTGATGTCCTCACACTCGCTCTCAAAGTGGTTGGTGGCGTCATACGACCGGGACACGAATATCTAATCAGCATGCAGAAGATGGAGAGAAATCACTGACCCTCGTTCCCACTTTTTCAGCGTTCGTTTTTGCTTTCTTGTTGCTGAATCCTCTCATTACCTGGCTCTTCCTGCCGTCCTCATTTGGAACTAGCTGATTGCTGATGGACACAAATCTAGCATAAGAGCAGAAAATAACATCAATTAGACAGGTTGGTGCAATGCCTCAAAAAAAAAAAAAATTGATGTCTGAGAAGTGCCACTAACTTTTGCATGATGGGCTCGAGAAGCTCCAGCCCTGGCTGCACCTCCTTCTCTGGAGTGCTGGTCTCTGCAGCTGTGCTCACCGTGGCTATGTACATCCCGTCTGAGGCCACGCTGTGGCTGAAGGACACCACAGATATGTAAATGTCTGCGTGGACAAAATAGAAAGAGATGGGGTCAAGCAGGAACATTTAAACAGAAAGATTAGATTTTCTAGCTTAAAATTTCCAGTCATGAAATGTGTTACTCTGATTTCCTGTCAGGTTTTGAAGAACTGGGTACCTGACTTCCTGCTGAGCTGCGTTTGAGGGATGATGATCTGACAGGAGCTGGCCTCGTGAGTGTTTTTAACTGGATGATTTAATAAACAAATCACTCTAATCACACGCCCCACTTTCCTGACTCTGTTGGGAACGTAGCTGGGATCACAGATTAGCTGTTTACAGTGGAACAGCTGCAAAAAAAAAAGAAGAAAAAGGGAGTGGGACAGAGTTGGAGTGGACAGTAGCTCTCCTGGACATTTAAGCAGAACTTCCACGGTGTCTTGCATCTACTCAACCTTTCCCTCCGATCTGACAGCTTTCACTTTGCCGTTGTCCATCACAATCTCGTCTACCGCCCTGTTGAGCAGGAAGGTTCCTCCGTACTCCGCACTCAGTCTGAAACACACACAAGCACAAATGAAGCAAACTTCCTGCACTTGAGTGGACAGGAGGAACCGGCTGCTCTGTGACCCCAAAGGACAAATCATGACACTGGATAAGATGTGACGGAAAGTTCATGTTCAGTCGCTCTGTGAGTTCATTTCGAGTCCGCTCAGGTCGGACCAGCATCGCTGCAGTCTGGGTTTAGTTGTCCTACACAGCTGCTGCAAACTAACCTGCTCTGTTCTGGTAAAACTGCTGTACTAATAACTAATGAACTCTTTTGAATACAAAAGATGATTTAAAAATTCACTATCTAGACCCCGTTTTGCTAAGTTTTTTTTTTTAGTGTTATTTCAGTCTTACTCAGATATTTCAGTCACCCAGAGGTTAAACTGAGTTTATACAGAAGTATTAGAGTTTTGTTTCCTACAACACATGATTATCATAAAAAAAGGGAAACAGAAGCAAATATATACTATTAAAACAGTTTAATGTTGTGTTTTGTGGTATTTTATGAATATTATCATTTCTGACTTTTTTTTTGAGAACTATTCTCTACAAAAAAATAAATAAACAACAGTTTATTTTTTTGTATCTTCTTGTGCTTTCTGAAATATTGTCCTCCCATTTTTCTAAAATGATTTCATCTTTGATTTTGTAGTGTTTTTCACCTCGGTGCCGCCTTACGATTTTAAGGATGTCACCATTTTTAACAACATCACTGCTGACGCTATTTCGGTGAACAAGAAGTGAAACTAAATATTTTTCATAAATCACTCATGGAGAAATCCAAGTCACTTTGATCATTTACATGAAATTGTTGCAAAATGTGTGTGTGTGTGTGTGTCACCTGGCAAATCCCTGCGGGAGCTCCCCCAGCCCGTACAGGGGGTACAGGTACGGACTGGTGTTGTGGCGAGATAAAGACTCGGAGTACAGCCTGATCCGGTTGATGGTCTCTGCACAGGGCTGGTCCAGGTAACTACACAGGCGGCAGGTGACAGGAGAGACTCATCTATGACGACTCGTTTCAGCCTTGTCTGGTTTATTTAAGTTCTGTAACTGACCTCTCGTTGCAGTGTAACGCTATGGCGTGACCTGTGAACTCTATGACATCTTGTCCCAGGTCAAAGCGACTGAACAGCGCCTGCGACGTTGTTTTGTGAGGATCCACGTCCTGGTGGGTGCGGGGGTTTCTCGGGTCAAAATTCAGGGCAAAGTGCAGCAGCTTCTTGAACCTCCTCTTGTCAAACATCCCCATCAGATCTGAACCAAATATATATATACACGTGTTTTACCTGTGTGAAGAATTTCCTTCCAAAGAGCATCATTTTTGTGTATTACCAGAAGTGTTGGCGTCCTCCTCTGTCGCAGGGACTTTGTGCACTTTTCCTGCCTTGTACACATAGCTGCCTTCAACAACTTTGAAGTCCAGGTAGCGAGTTACCTCCGTGTGCACCAAGATTTTTACCAGCTGGCCTAATCCAAACACATAGAAGACAATTAGATATAAACAGTAAAAAAAATAAATAAATAAAAATAGCTATGCTTTGAACAAATAAGACTGTTGGATGAACTGCAATAAACATTTACCAGTTGCAAGAAAGAACTTGGGGATGAGGTCAATGTTCCACTCTTTCCCACGGCCCATCGATTTCGGAGGACCTGGAACCTTAAACTTCTTGTACAACTATTAAATTTAACATAACATAAACACCGGTCAACAATGCAGCATTTCTGTACTGAGAGAAGAGGCGCCACTGTCTGCTGGATTAGTTCAACACACCTCATCGAGTGGAGAAATAGATGCGCTCTCTCCTCCATAATAAGGATTTTTGTCTATGTGGAGAACTTTTTTCCCACTTAGAGACATTAACCCGGAGAGGACACATTCCTGAAAGGAAGAGCAGGGAAGTGGGTCAAATGTTGTCAGAATCAGCAGTTATCGGTTTGGACAAGCAGATCAGGACTAGAGAGATAATGTCATCGTAATAAATCCCTTTTGACAGTCAGCAGGAGCTCAGGGGTCTGGAATAAAACGGTGTTGTACACCCGGTCATTTCAGCGGAGAGTAGAAACAATATTTGTTGAAATGTTGAGAGAAAGAAATACACAAATATGTATTTGATCATGATAATGTCTGAACTATAAGAAATAGTTCTTGCAGTGACAAACTTAGTGGACTTCTTTTTGCACACTGAAAATAATTCAGTTTGTATTGAGAGGCGGTAACATGTGATGTTTGCAGAAAAAAAACTAAGGATGCTGCAGCTTGAAGAACAGTTTCCTTGGTTTGATGCCTTTTAGTAAAAAATATTTCTGCCAGGCACTGAGGTGGTCAGTGACAGGCTTTTCTTACATCAACACATTCATGTTTTAAAATAAACCCATTTTCTTACCTTAAATCCAGTTCCAAGCACTATAATGTCATATTCCTGCATCCTGAGCGTGTCTCCACTTTTGTCTCAGTGATCAACAACGACAGCCACTTCTTCTCTTTACTGCAGCCTGTTGCAGTGTGCACATGTGTGCATGTCTGTGTCGATGTGCACACCGAGACGAAGGTGCTATGGCGATAAGTGTCTAATTGCTTCGTCTTCCCCTTCGCAGTAATCTTCTTAAGACTGACACATTTATGCATTTTGTGCGCGTGTTGGCGCGTGTCAGTGAGAAAGAGATCGACCACGACCTCGTCACTGCAGACTGAGGTATTAAATAAAGATTCAAAGGTGAAATTAGCGTTTCAGATAATATGTGGTAGTTTTAGTCAAAAAAATGTCAAAGCATGTTTTTGTAAGGTAAGTCTTTCACTGAAAAGACTCATATTAGGCTGTAATCAAGTATTAATTACATTTCAAAAGTAATAATATTAGTTTGACTACACGTTTTTATGAATGGAAAACTTTTGAGTTTGAAGGAAATATTTTTTTTAAAATCAAAATAATTAAAAGTTGACTCATTCCACATAATGATGATTTAGCATTAGAGGCATCTGATTGGCTAACTGGTAGTTGGAGGTACAGTTGTGGATGTATTTAAAGACACACCTTCAGACACCAGGACATGATGGGAAACGCAAGAGAAAAGAAGGGGAAAGAAGTGTTGACCTGTACAAGTCTGGTTCATCCTTGGACACAACTTCTTGATACCTGAAGGTTCAAACAATAACACTCGAGCTGTGGGAGCAGACCACCACCATCCTGCTCAGGAAGGAAATGACCTCAGTGTCCCTGAAATTAATGTGCTTTGGTGGAAAATGTGCACCCCAAAATAACAACTTAGAGAACTTGTAAAGACGCTGGCTGAAACCAGGAAGAGGGCATTATTATCCACAGTAAAACACAAATAAACATGAAGTGAAATGCTACACAGCAGACAGCTGTGGACACTTAGATTTTGCAACTAAATGCTGGGACAAGAAATCCATAATTTTCTGTTTTGTGGTCTGATGAGACTAAATTTTAATTGTTAGTTCATACTGATCATTTTTATATTTGGAATAACAAGAAGGAGGCTTACAGGTTAAAGAGCATCATCCCATCTCTTAGGTACGGGGGTGGCAGTATCATGTTGTGACAGCTGTTGCTTTTACTGGATCATTTCACCAAAATTATGTGAATATAGTGAAGCAAGATATCAAGACATAAGGTTGCTGAGCTTCAAAGCTTCAGTCTTCCTTGTTAAACAATTGTTCATGTGTTTCATTTCATTCGAGTGTGCGAGACAGGAAAGGTTTCCTGTATCAGGCACTATGAGAGTACAACTATGAAATTAAATTTGGACACTCTGCTTCTTGTTTGTCTCATTATCAGTCAAGCTGTTTGAAGTCGTTTAAATATTCTGATTTGGGTCTGTTCTTTATTTTCCGTATGCAGGTTAACACACAATCAACAATGCAATTAAATGTTATAAACAAGAGGAACCAATCAAATCACTATCCACAACACTAGAGAGAGAAAAAAGCAATCAATACAGAAGAAGAAGTGTAAAATATATATATAGAGAGAGAGTGAAACGATATATAAATATTAAAAAACATAAATGATGCGTGGAGTCTGGACCTAAAAAAAATAAGAACATGAGCACTGAAAATGCTGAAGCAACACACAGCAGACATGTATAAAGTTTAATGCAGTGTTTAGACCAATTTAATACTGAGTTAAGGAGCCTGACAGCCTGTTATACTAACAGAAATGTGTTACTGTAATTTATCAAGATTTACTGACGAATATAATGGCTTCAGGAAGTCCACACAGATAGATAGATAGATAGATAGATAGATAGATAGATAGATAGATAGATAGATAGATAGATAGATTGATCAGAGTATTATAAAATGTTTTAAAAATAGGTAATTAAAACCATAGTAAGTTCATAGCTTCTTACATTCTGTCATTTTTATATATATATA
>JAOWBL010000020.1:495464-507828 GCA_028564865.1 Zenarchopterus dispar | reverse complement strand
GCCCCGTGACCCGGACATGGAGCAACGGGTTTAGAAAATGGATGGATGGAAGTTAAAATAGTAATAGTTTGAACAACTGTCTTCGATTGTGGCGTAATTTGTAATTTAACGTCTTTCTAATAAAGATAAGAGTAAAAACAAATTTCAAAAAAATAAAAGAAAATGCACTTGCTAATGGTAAATCACTTATTAGTGGAATGAGAGCCATGTGACATCTAACCAATCAGATTAAGTGTTTCTGGTAGGTCAGAGGTCAGAGACGGTTGATTAAATGTCCCCGCTCAACCGCCATCTTTGACAGTTATGTCTTCCAAAGGATTCGCTTAATCATTTCCATTATTGTCTATGGGCCAACTCTCTGCTTTTCTTTACGTCCACGATTATTGCTGAGGGTGAAGTTTTGAATTGTTGAAACAGCTTCAGTTAAAATCAAAACTTGAACTCTTTCATTGCGAGAAGCCGTTACAGCTTGTTATCAGCGTTAACCGTGTTGGGTATTTAAACTAAAGTCAGTCTTTCAGACTGCTGAGTAAACCTCGCCTTTTGTGAGAGTTTGAGTTTTTAATTTAGTTTAATAGGCCGCTGCCCAAATATAAGTTTAGATTTTAATGTGCTTGTTTTTTTTAGCCTCTTGCATCGTTAGCTTTGCCGTTAAAGCGTCTCCTTCAGCGTCAGCCAATCAAATTGCGGGAAGACAGCGCGTGCTCGTCGATGAAGTACGCAGCTGCAGGATCATTTCACAGCACGTGTATTGTGAAGCGAGTGGGAAAATGTGATTTTTTTATTTCTAGTAACGCAACTGTTACTGATGCCTCAATAACATAAAATTATTCATATAAAATTTAAGAACTGATAAACTCACTTTAAAAGCATCTTTTGCCTTTACTTTTAACCACAATGTGAAATTTACAGGGAAATTAAGTTGGATTGAACTATCTGAACACTAGTGGTAATGACCACCTGAAAACTGGTGTTCAGCTTTGAACCCACTCACTCACACACACATTTGCATGGATGCATTAGAGAAGGAGGAAATAACCAAACATACACGCTACGAAATACAGAAAATATTTTATTGTTGAACCGTGTAAAACCACAGCCGTCTTCTGAGCGTGGTCAAACCTGAGTCAGGTGGCTGATGAAGGCAGCTGCAAGTGTGACAGGAATTTATTTGGATTTGGTAAAACATGACCTTGCTGCATAGCCAAAGTCTTAAAAAATATCAATTCATGCAGAAAGAGATTAGTTGGCATTTATAAAAATATCAAAACGGATCTAATTGTTTAATAAATCTTAACTTCCACATTTTATTTGAAATCACTGCTCACGTTAACACGATTATAACCATGATATGCAGTCAAATAAGGCACAACTGGTGTCTTTATTCAAAATTGCATTTTTTGAAGAATAAAAAATAAAGTCATAGTTCCTCACATATTAATGCAAAGGAGCATATTTCCTTTTAAAGTTAAATTATATTCTGGGGGGTCTGTTGAAATAATGCATGAAATGTTAAAACAAGAAAGAAAACAGCCTTTCCTCACACCATCTACTGCTGCAGCACTTCATGAATAACTTGAAACTGTCTTTTCCAGCTCTTTTTTCTATCAAAAGTCCTCCTGAAATGCCACATCTGTTCTGAGTGCTCGGATGAAGACAAGGATGCTTTAACAGACAGATATAACACCAAGTGTTAAAAGTGAAGCTAAATTAAAAATGCTTTTGAGATGCAACACAAGTGAGGTTGCAACCAGATTATATTTGACCCATGCAGATAACCACTGATGCATCATCCATTATGGAAATATTTGCAATGGAGATGGAAATAAGTAGCGGGTAAAAGTTTAAACCATCTAAGGAGCAAGGTCTTTTTCCTGGTGTGAATTTGGATGTTTACAAACGAGGAACTTATCAAAAAAGCACAATAAATCCACTTTAACAACAGATTTTTTTTGTTGTTGCACTAAACTAATTAGTAATAGTCTAGATTTCATCATTTGTATCTATCCAGATGTTTATTTTTCATTTTATTTGTGCTTTATTACATCCGGATCTCTGTTTGGCTGAACAGAAGAAATAGTGAATGAGAGATTCAATTCGTGGTTGAAAAAAAAGTCAAAATTGACTTTAAACAAAGTGGGAAAAATCTGCATGATGATGCTTTACCAAAAACTTTATAAACAAATGAACTCAGCTTTCTGGTGGCTCTGATTTCCTAATTTTCATTGTCAAATATATATCCTGGTGTTCAAAACAAAGAGCGAAAAGTTAAATAGTCAAAGAACAAGTCAATTCTTAAATATCATGAAATCATTTATTATGGATGTGTGTTAAGTCTAATTTTCTCCCCCGTTCTCTCCTGCACCCTTGATGAGGCGTTTGTTGCCCCTCTTCCCTCCTGGTCCGCGGGGCTTAGCAAACGCCTGCTTTAAGGTGTGCTCCATCGGGTGGACCTCCTCATACAAGAACTCTTCTGTCAGCCCATCGCCGCTGTCTATCTCCATCTAGGCACATATACAAAATAACCAGTTCACTTGTACATGATGATGGTCTTGATGAAAATGTGTCTGGTGATCTGGTGTCAGTCTCCATGCAGGGGATTCGGGAATCCCGTACCTTCTTTGTGACCTCCAGCTGGTAGTCTCTCTCCACTTCATCCAGTAGCCTGTTCTTACAGCTGGAGTACAGCATCCGCTCCTTGATGCTGCACGTGTACCCGGGCATCGAGTAAATGAACACTGGAGGAGACATATAAAGACAAGCATCTGCACTTGATCCGTTTAGGGACGCTGGCGCGGATGTTCAGGTCCAACTACACAATCATAAAACAATCGAGCAGCTTCAGTCTTTATATCACAACCAGGGTGGAAAGAGAAGGTCTCACTAGAGCAGCTTACACTTAACCACAAGAAAACAAACAATAACTAAAAGTGGGCATGAAAAAACTAAATGAAGTAAAAACTCTGCATTCAAGATACCAAAATCCTTCACACAAGTTTGAGAAATTTATAATTAAGTAATAATTATCTGGGGTTTGTCAGTCTGAGACGCTCTATTTTCATATTTCATACTTATATTGAATATTTCTGGTGTTATTACATTTAACTTATGGAAGTCTCTGAATTCTTCTTCCAGCTAATGGAGGAGGCGGTATACTGACCCAGCGCCTCCTGCAGCTGGCCTTGATGTGAATGTTTGAAGATGAAGAAGTGGTATCTCGGGGAATCCGTGGGAATCCTGAAGGGAAGCTCGTGGGTTTCCGTTGGTTTGGTGTGAACTAGTTCAATGGTCTCCTTCTCTACGTCCAGCCTCTGCAAAGGAGGCCTTGTTTAGATACCAAATATCATGCAACCAGTGTTACTGAAATAGTTTGTTTGTAAAAACGCATCACATCGTGTGTTGCCCCTTATATAATATAAGCTGTGTGGGGTTTTTGTGCAGGGCTCACCAGCTGTATGTAGTTGATGCGTTTTTGCTTGAGTTGCTGGAGAGCTCGTCTGGCTTCTTCTTGCAAAGGGAAAGCAAGACCCTGAATAGTCTGAGCCCTCTTGTCCAATCCAAACTCCATTGTGACCTGAGATTGAGCAAAAAAAAAAGAAGTATAACCATTGAATTTTTAATAAGGAGGAGTTCCATGTCTTTGCAGCGGATGTAACAAACCCTCGCTCGTGGGGTCCCAATTCGTCTACGTTCCTCCTGCAGACATAAGACACATTTGTGATTTTGTGGTTGGGTTTTTCTTCATGCACTTACACACTTTAACCATTGTATCAGGAAGAAAACGAACATACCCACACGACTCTATCCTGCGGGGACAAAGGTGAAGTAAGGATAAGCACATTCAGGTTAAAACAGCCACGACTTGTTCGTGTCGTATTCAGACTCCCTGCGTCATAAGCGTACCTCTGTGACTTTGACTCGCTGCAGCTCCTGCTCAGCTGCGGTGAGAGGAGCTGGGGAGGAGCAGGACGTCTTGTGGCGCAGGTATCCCTGGAAGCACACGTCGTCCTGAAAACAGAGGCCCACCGTGAATTAGCAGGTGACCGACAGACAGCTCCACCACTGGAAGGACTTTACAAACCTCCACTGTGCCAAACATTTCGTCTTTGATGTGGCCTCCTCCGAACTCTTTCTTCAGTGTGGCACGGGTTGCTGCGTACATCATCTTCTGCCTCACCTGCAGGATACCCGGACAGACAGGAAGACATAACTGCCATGGCACCAACTATCTAGACTGTATTTGCATCAAACATGTTGTAACCAATTTGCCTAAAAGAGGGAAGTCCCAGCTGTTCATGTCTAAGCTGCAGACAGGGAAACGTCAAAAATAATTCAGCCGAGTACTACCGAGAGGATCCTTGGAGTTATTTTTGACTAGGACTTGTCTTTTAATTCAATCTTAAAACAACCTTCTGGAAATTATTTGTTTCACCTTTGAGGAACATCATGTTTCAGAATGATCCAGGAAAAAAAATAGTCCATGCATTTATTACTTTAAGATTAAACTACTGCAGTTTCTTATTAGTGCGATCTCCTGAAGTTACTCTGATCCAAAATGCTGCACTGAGAGTTGTGATGAGAAGTGGAAAAATCAAGATTTGACCTTTGTGTCGCAGTGATGATGATACTTCATTGCTGAGGCTGAAACTGACTAATCACGTCACAAGTCTGACAGTTTCTACTCTAGACAGAGAAATTTAAAAAATAAAAAAAGTCTTAAAGAATCTCCACACATACAGGTGACTGGTCAGGTGACCAGGCAATGAAGATCCACTCATATCCTTGTGAATTCTGCGAGTCCAGACGGTAGAGGATGTAGCAAGGCTCCTGAGGTGTGAGAAGAGGCAGCAGGAACTGATCATAATCCTTATCCCAGCTCTGTGCTGGCTCTCTGCACAAGTCTAGCACCAATTCCTCTGATCAAAAAAAAAAAAAAAAAGTGTAAGCAAGATTTCAGACAAGTCAAAGACCAGGTTCTTTTAAAAAAAAGTCTTGTTTACCGTTTCTGATGATAATCTTCATTATTCTGATGAAACCTCCCCTCGCTCGTGCCAGAAACTCTTTCAGCTCAGGTGTTGCTGCAGTAATCAGATATAAGGCACATGAAGTCAAAACGGATCCACTTCAGGGAGAAAAATGTGATCCGCTGCCAGGTTTTCACACCATCACCTAAACTGACTCAGAAAGCCCAAGTATTCACCGACATAACCCAGACAGACGTAAACCTGAGGAATGAAACGACTTAAGTCCCCAACCTTTAAATCCCCAGATGATGCTTTATCACAGAAAACTATATATTTGACCTACCTCCTTGTCTCACCATGGTTACCAAACACAGAGGACTCATAAATGATGTAAGATCAGGTGAGAAAGGTGAGAGAGGTATGCTTCCGTCAGACCCCAATGCTCCAATTACCAAATGCCATAACACAGAGATACTGTACATATGCTGCTATAAAACCAAAATGAATGAATGTGGGGAAAAAAAATAATCTCAATCACTGATTATACAGAAGCAGCTGTGATATGCGTGATTGACTCGTAATTTTCTAGATGTGTGGTTTTAAGATCCACGCACATTTAGATTCAAACATGAAAAAGGACAAGTTTTATTTTTTTATCAGCTGAGATCATCCCTGGAAATGTGAAGATATTTTCAGTGGTCCACAGTGGAAATCTAAAAAGCAAGTATTTCACTTATCGGCAGTTAAAACTATTCAGGTTTTCATTTTGAAAGTAGACCTACCGTTAATTCCTGTCTGATGCGACATCTTTTGGCAGTCAGTGTTCAAGAAGGACTACGTCCAGGTCTCTGCGTCCTCGCTCAGCAGGTAGGCTGCCTCTTCTCTGGTGGCAGGCAGGTGGACCCACGCGTACAAGTGACATAAGCGCCTTGAGAGTCACTCGGGAGCTTCCTAACACTTGAAACACAATCTGCGGAACTGTGGCTGATGAGCAATAACGTGCCAGTCAGTGGATATGCCACCCAGAGCACCGCTCTAAAACCCTTTGGTGGGGTTTAGGCTCCACCCGGCGACTCTTTGCTCTGCACTGTGCCGTGTACGTGTCCGTGCAGAGATCCACTGATCCCCACGGCAGTGGTCGATGCAGCGTCTCCAGGTGCAGTCACAGCGGCACGTGTGGTGACATTTTAGCGCTCATTCACAGAGTGGCCGATCAGCCCGGGCAGACACAACTCAGTGAGCTCAAATTCCAGCCACCTGGTCCCAGAAATGTGACACCCACCGTTTCAGCATCGTTCCCCGATCCCAGGTATCCATATATTCTGTGCCCTTGATCGGCGAATGAGTGAATGAAAAGATGAGAGTAAGGAAGCCCATTTTTGCAATGTAAGAATGTGAGGTTTCCTATGACAAGAAACACTACTCCGGCTCCAATGTAAGACGAAGAGCCCCAGAAATGAACTCTGTGTGATCGGTACAAATGGATCCATCGCTGACCAAAAACAAACAAACAAACAAACAAACAAACACATCAAAGGACAATATGTCCATTTACAGCTCTGGACAACTGGCTGACTTAAAAGTTCACATTAATAAATAATTTAACTGTGACAACTTATATTGTGACTTTTTTTCCCCTCCTGCTCGCGCACACATGTGTGGTATGTGGGTGAGAGAAAGATAAGAGAGTACCTGTGAGGTTACCTGTGATGGGATCATCCATTATTCACTCAGTGGTGAGTACCCAACCCAAGCATCTATACATTATTCAACATGGCTCCCACTCCCCTCCTCTGCCTCAGGAAGACACACCTCATGTATGAACACTTACAGACACAAAAGAATAAAGCTACCTGCATTTCCCTCGTGCTTGAGTATAACAGCTGAGGACATCCTAAACATGTCACGTTTAAAAGAAAGATATGTTTATTTACTGTGATTGAGGTTGTAATCTGAGATGTTGATGCTATTTTTTTTTGTGTTGGCACAACATGAACACGTTAATCAATAAACAAATATTTTAGCAGCTGTTTTATTAATAATCAATTATAACTTTTTAAAAGGTTTTTAAAAAAAGACTGAATACTCTCCATTCAGTTTTTTCATCTGGGGTGTTTTTCAGTCCTTTGTTGAATGTGATGGCAAGATAAATATGACAAAAAGAAAGAAAAAAGTCTATTTGAAAAAATGAGCAGTTTATTTTCAAATTTTAAACAATGAAAAACACTATTCAACTATATCAAAGAAGTAATGGCAAAATAAACACTGATTGAATGCAACTGAATTGGGCTAAAAACATTTTTTTACAGGAGGTAAGTATTTTGCTCAACTAATGCTGAGTTAAAACTTTTAAAAGCTTCAAGCTTCACTTGGTAAAAGCATTAACATGAGAATTTTAAAAACTGTCTTCAAGCTAAAATTTTTCGGTTGGAAGTTTTAACTGTCCCAAAAAGGACAGCAAATAAGCAACAAAATTTTTTTAAAAAAAAACATCCTTTCATCACTAAAAGGTGTTGAAAGGTTTGAGTCCATCTATAAGTCGTCGGTACACGGGAGCCAAAATTTCTGTTGAGAAAAAAGAAAAGAAAAAAAAAAATAAGTTGAGCTGTGTTGAACGGCAGTCACCGAGGCGTTCAAGTGTCCGTTTGCTCTCACCATGTTTGTGCAGGCGCTGGCAAACGTCATGTATCTGGGGTTAAACTGGAGCGTGTTGATGGGTCCTGGATGCTTCCCGTCCAACACGGCAACCTTCATCCCACTCTCTGTGCTCCAAACATGCACCCTCCCATCCTCTGAACCTGCACAACACAGATTAGGTTTCCTTTTTT
Source organism: Zenarchopterus dispar (assembly GCA_028564865.1). Classification (NCBI taxonomy): domain Eukaryota; kingdom Metazoa; phylum Chordata; class Actinopteri; order Beloniformes; family Zenarchopteridae; genus Zenarchopterus; species Zenarchopterus dispar. The sequence continues at coordinate 500,036 of JAOWBL010000020.1, read as the reverse complement.
AAAAAAACCCCAAAAACAATAAAAATACAATCTCAATCTTACAGGATGACGGCATCTCACCAATCATGACAAACTGTGAGTCTGGCGTGAAGCAGGCCTCCAGGGAGATGCCTCTGCTGTTGTTGTAGCCCTTCAAATAAGCAGAAATCAGGAAACTTTCAGCTTCTTAAAGTTACCACATGAATCTAAAAACAGACGCGAGTCAACGAGTGTGTGTCTTACCGAAAAAGTGTGCTGCACGGCCCCACTGAACGCATTCAGGATACGAATAGCCCCTCCGTTAGTACAGATGAGAATCTGTTTCCCATCGCTGCTGAATTTGAGTCCAGTCCAGTCACAGACACGACTAAACCTGGTCTTAAAGTAGGTGAAGGGACCCTTTCAAAAGGAGAAAGTGAGATAACATAAATCATAGTAACAGCAGCTTTGTTAAGGCGAGACAGCTCTCCCGATGACCCCTGATGAACCGTACCTTGTCAAAAAAACGGAGGTCATAAAGTTCAATGGCCTGCGATTCGACCCCTGCTGCAAAAATCAGTCCATCTGGGTCAAACGAACATATCGGTTTCCCCAGGAGGTTCGTCAAACCCTGAAACACAAAGAATTAAAAAAAAAACCCATTTCTATTAAAGAATAAGCAAAAGTCTGAAGAAATATACATTAAAAACACCCTGATTAAGCCTTCCTGGTCAATAACTCATAGCAGGTCTGCATCTAAAGTACTAAAGTTATAATTATACATGTGAGTAAGTGATGATGCGTAGCTCGGAGGAAGTGTCTTGTTTTGCCGACCTGACAGTTGCGAAGGCGCAGGTCCCAGATCCGGATGGTCTTATCCAGCGAGCTGGAGATGAACGTATTATCTACTGGAGAGATGGAGAGTGCAGTAACCCTAAGACACACAAACAAAATAACTATGTGAGTCGGACCTTAAAAACTCACTGTTTAGTGGCACACAAGGTTTATTAAATAAAAATTAATAAGTGTTTATCTAGTGTGTGCACTTTACCTTCATGACTGTTTTGGTCACCTTTGCAAACATCACAGCTCATATCTATTCTTTGGTTAGATTCAAGCTGGTGCTTTACTCACCGTTCAGTGTGTCCTGTGAAATATCTGATGTATTGATTATCGGTGAGTGACAGGTATCGGATGGTATCTGGGGGACACAAAACAAGCTGCTTTCCAAGTGGACTGCATGTTTGTTTTGTATTTTTGAGCATTTTATGTTTGATACTTTACTTGAAGGCAGAGTGTCAGTACTAAATGATTACCATCCAGTTTGTTGGAGCTGTAGATGACAGTGTTTGTGTCTCCATGTGTGAAGCGGATCAGGTCTACTCCATACTTTTTGCTGTACAGGGTCTTACTGAGCCTGAAAGAGATCAAAGGAGGGTCAGTTATACTGAATATACTGTAAACACATTCATATAAAGAAGAAGTGTAAATGAGTCCATCTAGTACAGATTTAAGTTACATTTTAGTCTAAAAGAAATAGTAATACTGCTCAAGTTTCATTCCTGGCCACTTACTTTCCATCTCTCATGTCATATAACATAATACAGTCGTCGTCGGTGCTGGATATCGCATTTTCACCGTTTGGGCTGTAATCCACACAGTTAACTTTCTCTGCGTTGTTTTGATACGTCCTGGCGACCCTGAAACTCCGTAACACCCTGTCGGTGATCTTCATATCTGTAGGATTTCATGCAAAGTCTAGCTTACTGTGTAAAAACAAAGGGGGGAAAAATATTCCCTGTTTGGTCCTATAAAGTCAACAAATTATTTGTGTCTTGTTGAGAGTGCATGGAAACTGGCTCTCGGACGGCTTATGCGCTTAAACGCTTTGTTTTTGCACAGCAACAGATAGTAATAGCGTAAAGAAAACACATTTTCGTCCTGAACTAGCTACGGAATCGGACAACTCGATTATAAACGTGGGCTGTTGCTTATTTTCCGCGAGATGGGCGGTGTTACACATTTTAAACTGTATTCTGAGGCGTCAACGAATCGGGCAGTAGAGGTGAATGAAACGAACATCCTTATGGGTAGACAAAGCGGAAATTGCGACATTTTGAAGGAAGATTTCAGCGTTTTATTTTTATTACGTTTACTTTTTTGTCGGAATTAAAATACAAGTGAAGGTAAGTGATAATGTGCAAAGATTTAAATTAAATGATAGAATCCTGTTTCGAAGGTTTTATTAAAAATGTGGTCCGTTACAATGAATAACCCTCTATAACGATTCTTTAGAGAGACTGATATCACGAAAACTAGTGCAATAGGTAATTTTCATTCGTTAATTAATAAAGTATTTTTAATAGATTCTTTTGAAAAATTTCTTAAAAACCATATGTGATTTTTATTTTGATAGGTGTGAACCGGAAGTAATGAAATCTCGTCAAAAGCGTGTTTCCTTTTGACTTAGTGGGTCAATGTTTTCACCACAACTTGTCTCCAAATAAATATTTAAAAGATGAACAAATGTAGAGGAGTGGTCTACATAGGTGAGCGCATTTCCAGCCTGAACCTACTCTTCTCGCAGGTAAAGTCACGGACAGACTTCCGCCGGGGTCTGGAGACATCACCTTACCCACATCGGAGTCAGGACACCGGTGCCGAACACCCTCCGGGCTCCGACGCCGACGTCAAACCCCGGCTCAAAGCGATCGACCTGGCTCGGAAGATCCGGCAGGAGAATGCAAAGACACGGACGGCTCGGCCACCGGTGTCCGGCCCACAGGAGAGGGTCGTGGAGCTGAAACGGTTCAGCCTGCAGCTACAAAACGTCCACCCGAACGTGCTGGCCAAACACCTCCACAGAGGCGTGCTGTACAAGGATGAAGACCTAGTAGTCATCAATAAACCTTACGGTGTCCCTGTTCACGGTATTTCATCATATTTAGCCTAGCGTTCACATTATTATTATTTGCTTGCCTCCTACCTATAAAGTTTTGCAGACCTTTTGTGAATTTCTTCTATTAACTCATGAAATGTAAGGCTCTGTCAGATAAAAGCTGCTTCTAGTATACTAAAGATGTCTTTATACTAGTGTCTTTGTGGACCATTTAATTACATTTCATATATAACATGTTTTTTTTTTTTAAATCAAGATTAATTGATGACTTTGGAATAGCTATCTGCCATTTTACTATAACTGAGCTCTCAACTCTCTTAAAAGCACCACACTGATGCTGTTTCTGTGCTGATTTCAGTTATGAAAACCTTTCCATCGGCCTTAGCCAGTCTTTTATTTGATACCAAAACAACAAAGTAAAAACTGTTGAGGTCTGATCTTATTGAAATGTTGAGGGTTATGCTTGGATCTGATTACATGCACATTTGTTTGTTTTGACATCTCTTAGAGGACCCAGAGGTCACATCCATCTCCTCCGTGCTTCCCGTTCTCTCCAAAATGATGGATGGGATGAAGGTGAACTCTCTGTCTCAGCTGCTTCCTTGTCTGGGTCTGGAGAAGGACTCAACGGGAACCCTCCTGCTGGCCAGGAGCGAAGACGTGCTGGAGCACATACAGAGCCTGAACAGAAACAACCAAGTGCAGAGGAAATATTGGTAAGATGTGGCAGAAAGAGTCACTTCACAGGCTTTGGTTTATAGGAGCATGTCTGAAAGCTTGACTGTTGTTTTTGCAGGGTTGTTACAGTCGGTGTCCCTGTACCATCTGAAGGTCTGATTGATATTCCCATCATAGAAAAACAAGTTACAGGTCTCCAGCCACACTTCAAGGTGACTCTTCTTTTAAGCATTTGATGTCATGTTTACCTGTTAAATGTAAAAGCTGATTATGCATGCTTGTTTTAGCCTCAGAAATTCAAAGTAAATAAAATGATACACTTTTTCACGCTGAGTTATAAACAAGGTTAGTTGAATAATTAATGCATACATGCTGCTTTGCTTTCAGATGTGTCTGAGCCCACTGTTCAGAATGAAGGACACAGGTGAAGGTATGACAAAAGTCAGAAACCATCGGCAAGCGCATCCTGCAGTGACCAAGTACAGAGTCCTGGACAGCAACGGTGGCTGCAGCCTCACTGAGCTCCAGCCTTTAACTGGTAAGACTCCACCAGTTTTGGGAATAACTTCGACTTCAGATTCATTTCATTCATATTGTGCATCTTCTCGTTTCACAGGGGTGAAGCACCAGCTGAGGGTTCACATGGCATTCGCTCTGGGATGCCCCATTCTCGGTGACCATAAATATTCCCACTGGAGCAAACTGGCACCGCAGGTAAAACATGTTCACAACTCGTCACTGAAAAACAGGGCGACTGATTGTGTACTGGCACAAATAGCAACATGAAGTGTAATGTAGTTTGGTGAAAATGGTTCTTGAAGAGCAGGAATAATATAATACACATTAAAAGATTTTAGCTTTTTGTTTGGTCACTTATCAGAAATTTCCTCCGATTGGATCAACAAGATTACCGTATTTTTTGGACTATAAGTCGCACTTTTTTCATGGTTTGGTTGGTTCTGCGACTTATATATTAAAATATATAATTTCACATTTTCGTTACTTTCACACTGACAGCCGCGAGAGGGCGCTCTAGG
>JAOWBL010000020.1:475452-495364 GCA_028564865.1 Zenarchopterus dispar | reverse complement strand
TATATATATATATATATATATATATATATATATATATATATATATATATATATATATATATATATATAAATATAAATGCATTACCAAGCAGCATGTAAAATGTATACAGAGAACTTTTAGTAATGTCAATATTTTGGGTGTTTACAGAGAGAACTTGTCCCAGGACCTGTACCTCATATCCCAGATGGACAGTGATCAGTTTGTTCCTATCACAACCATTGCTTCCATGGAGGACATCAAAGCACTTACCGGTGATATCAATTTAATTCTGGACGTACTGAGAGGTACCAGTGCTACTTTGCTATATTTTGTACAAGAAACACTGTCAGATAAACTGAAAAGTTAATCTGGAATCAGTATAAAATGTCAAAATGGTTGGATTTAAAATACTGTATATTCCTTACCTAAGCTGAGTGTATGAGTGAATTGCCTTTTTTTTTCCTAAGCTGTGGATAAATGTAAAATTGAATTTACAAAATCTACTTGTGAAGTTTGGTTTAAACTTTATAGGACCTTTTTTTTTTTAAAAAAAAAAAAAACAACCTGTTTTTAAATATTTTTTAATGATTCATTTTCAGCTTCTCCTTTGGTGCAAGTTGATGAAGCTGGTGAGAAGGTTCGTCCTAACCACAGTCGCTGTATCATTATTCTGAGAGAAGTGCCAGACACTACCCCAGTTCAGGTAAAGATTATCTCCTAATACATACTTTTTATTTTCTCCTCCCCATGCGTATTCTGTGTGATGTGTGTCATTGGTGGCTTATTGTCAAATAAACTATACTATAAGTGACTGTGGTGAAAGCAGTTCAGTTATTCTGAAGTAGAAATGTTACATGCTATTTGCATTCCTTTCACAGGAAGTGGAAGCTCTTTTTAAGAGTGAAAACTGTCCAAAAGTGTTGCGTGCTGAGTTTGCTCACAACAGCAACTGGTACATAACATTTCAATCGGATATGGATGCACTACAGGTATGTCTGGTTCTTGACAAGATATATCCATTTACTTTGAGTTTTTTGAAGTACTGTTGAGTAGCAAGTGCCACATGCATGATTTATGCTTCTGCATAACAACTATTATATAGCCTACATATGGGACCCATTTCATAGTTGGCCTTTATACTTGTGCATTGTTTGTGTTACTTTGTTATTACACTACCGAGCACTAGATTGTGGTGTGCGTTCTTTTGTGCAGTGCTGTAGCTTCCCTTTCTACTTAAGAAATGGTAACAAAGCAGATCTTATGTAAGTTAAGCAGATACATGTTGGGGAAAAGTAATTGTTTCTGGCATTACAGCAGTCAGTAGTTGCTGGAAATGCAGCGCTACCAAGCTACAAAGTTGTGAACAACATCTTGGTGTTTTATATCTGCATTTCTTGGGAGGTGCGTGTCAGCACAAGATCCCCTGCTATGGCATTCCAATAAAGAAAGCCAGAGAGTACCTTTTTTCCCACCATCTAAAACAACCAAAACCTCAAAAATTACCGGTACATAGAAGTTTAATTGTATGCACTATATGATATATCTAACATGTCACTTTTGCACCAAACAATTGGTGCAAATGTTCACAAATGTTGTCACAAATGTTCTTTTCTGGAGAATGCTCCTGTCACAGAACAGACTTTTGATATGGACCCAGTTTATGTAACCATTATATACAATAATTATCATTCTGAAATTTATGAGAACCCCCTTAATAAACACACATTTTATATTTGAGGCAGTACCTGTAAAATCCTAACACTAGACTGGTTATTTTGCTTTTCATTATGCTTTATCTTGGTGCAAACTTGTATGTAGCTTATGAACATGTTACTCATAACTTTGCAGCAAATCATAGGTTTTAGTTGTCATTTTCAGTGCATCGTAAAGTTTTATTTAAAACCAAATGTAATTTTGAGATGAACAGGTTTTAAATGAACGTCTCCCAATAATGTCTTATTCCTTTTTTGTTGTTGTTGTTTTTAGTGCCATATAGCAGATGTAGTCACTTTTGAAAAATAAATTCTTGTTCTCACAAAGCACTAAATGTTACACTGAAGCTTTATTTTCATATTTGAAAAAGATCAAAATATCTGAAGTAACCTGAACTTTTTTTTTTGTTTCACCTCCTGCTCAGGCTTACAGATATCTTAGAGAGGAGGTGAAAATGTTCCAGGGGAAGCCAATTATGGTGAGTAATCGGTAATTAATTTTCCATGATTTATTATTGGTCATAAACTTGCTCTTGGGCAAGAGATGCAATAAAAGGCATGACAATTTAAACTTTACCTCAGGAGTCACCTTGCAGTTGATCTGTATAGAAACTTGATAAGATTGGCATCTGTTGAGCTCTTTGCTAGTGTTTATCAAGAACTTGCAGAAATGCATATTTTAGGGCAGTTTGTCTTTGTTACATAAATACTACCTTATCTTGTGTGTCCTGCCTTTTTAAAAAAAATTTTGAAAGCTTGATTAGAGTAAAACTGGTGTGTACTTAAACCCCCAGTGATGATCAGTATCGCGCTTGGAAGGACCCATATGCTCTGTGGCTATCTGGGAGGAACTTCTGTAGCTCTAATTCTCTCTCTGCTTCAATGCTGTACTCCCTCACCCTGTCAGTTACCTTCACTCTTCCTCTGCCCTTTGTTCTCCAACCCTCCTCCTCCTTTTCTCCCAGGTGGTGCAGTGTTTTATGGCCTTATGACCGTGAGATTATGAGATCTGAGGGGACAAAAGAGTAATAGAGCCATAAGACTAAAAATTACAGTTGCAGTGGAAGTTTTGCTTCTTTTCAAATAGAAAACATGATTGTCTTTTCCTCTAGGCTCGCATTAAGGCCATCAACACATTCTTTGCAAAGAATGGCTTTTGCATCATGGATTCAGGAGTGTACCAACAACATACACAACCACAGACCCAGTGTGACTGTCCAGTCTACATGCCGCAGGTTTACAGCCCTCAGCAGCAGTACCCTGTTTATCCTGTAGTGTCTCCTTCCTGGAGCCCCTCACTCATGCCTCACTTTGAAATGCCAGTGGTGAGAACTATTCACAATCTTTTAAGTGTATTAGAACTTTTGAAAGTTAAATTGTGCCAGGGAAGGCTATTTTTGAAGACAAAGTGATGTAAGTATCTTACTGGATCTGATCTAGTTTAATTGCAGCTGCAGACTGACTGAAAGGCTCTTTAGTGTTCATTCAGAAAAGACACCCACATTCTTAGTTGCCACCAGATTAATGGAAAACACGAGTACATGTCTAGAGGGAATTTTAGAGATGTGTTCAGAGCATCAGAAATATAGCTTTCTGGTGCTGATTTTCTAATTGTTTTTTTTGTTGTTGTTTGTTTTTTCCTCCCTTTTCACATTTTAGGCACCTTTCCCAAGTGATGGATTCATAAATCGTTATAGCAGCCCAGGGAACTACAAAGCAAACTCAAGTTTTATTAAAGGACATTGTTCCACAAATAGGAACAGGTAGGTGGAACTTGTAGTATATTAGTGCAAAACAGTGAAAGTGGATTCTGGGATGTGCTTATACAGAGCTTATTTCCCCTAAGTTTCACCCCTGTTGCTACCTCCAAGTTGGCAGAGGTCTGTCAGGGCAAAATAAAATTTTATGCCATTGCACTTCCATGTATTTCAGACACCACAGCAAGTTAGAACAAAGATCATACTGAGGTGGTGAATCTGCGTTAATGGACCATAAAAGTTCATTAAGATATGGCAAAACATTTTTTGTTATGTGACAGATCCTTCTATAGGGGAACAAACTATGCAGCTTATGCTTGTTCCGACAGAGTTTTTATTGGGTTCAAGCCCAAATGGCTGTAACTGTTAATAATTACAGCAGTTTAAAAACAACCCCAAAGTTGTTTATAATAGACCTGGAAATCTGGAACAATAAAGAGCCATGTGTTTGATTATATCAGTCATGTCAGTCATGGGTACTTTTGTTTGGACCTAGAAACCAAGTTAAAGGTCACCCTCGACCCGGAGATGTCTACCCATCCTCTTTGGCTCCAGAAACCATGATGGACGTCACATTTAGTCCTTTGAGTCCACAGGACATCAAAGAATTGGGGAACCCATCTTTCTACACACCAACGTGTCTCTCCGTGTCCTCCCTCAACCTAAAGGACACATCAATGGTCGCCATACCAAGTGGAGATCTGAACCGGGCTGGACGGGACAGGTGACTTTAATGTTTTCATAATAAAATGAAAACTTAACTCAAAATGTGATTGCCTAATATCCAGTCAGTGTTTGTTGTGGACATTTGCTTTTCCTTGTTGTTTTTTTGTACTCAACCCACCTCTCAAACTGACTTTAATTTCAGTTTTATAGTTCACACAAAAAAATGGTTTTCATTTTTTTAAAAATTGGCATTACCTAAAAATGTAAGCAATTGTTGTAGCATTATGGGATTTTGATTTTTAATTTTTGGATTTTATGAAAATGTATTTTTCTTTTTTTTGTTCTGCAGAAGAAGCCTCCACAGAGGTGTGAGACGGAAAAAAGAAGTTGAGAATACTATGGTAGGCACATTTTCCATTTTTATCTAGTTCATTTCAAAAGTTGCATATATCTAAAGTGTGTGTGCGCGTTTTCCTCTCTTCTCTTCACCTTCTTTAATGAAACACAGAAAACTATCCATGTGACAGAGGTTAAGGCACCTCCTCCAGAGTTTGACTTGGCAGCTTCCAGTTTTCCTCCATTGCCAGGATCAGTGGCTACTGCTCATGGAGAAACTGTGACAGAAATACGCCTTTCTGATGTTGTGCGTGGACTTAGAGTTACGACTAAGGTGACTTGTGCTGTTTGATATTTTTGTAGTCTTGACGCTCTTGGTGGGGTGGGGGTGGAAATAAAATTTGAAGTCTTAATTTACTCTTTTTTTTTTTTTCTTTTTTTTTTAAAACTTTATTTTAGACTCCAGTCCCAGATGTTTCCTTGACCAAAACTGCAAAAGACGCTGAAGAAAGTACTGTAAATAGACTTGATTCTGAGACACCAGCTACTAAACCTGCTCCTGTTATGCAGCAAACTGCAGTGCCACCAAGCTCAAGGTTACTTTTTTCAGAATACTAAAAAATGCCAGTGTATTTAAAAAAAATAAAACAGGCATTAAAACAAGCTCTTTTTTTGTTCAGTGCTTCTTTTTCAGTAACAGAAGAGGATCAAGCAGAGCCTTCTACCCCAAAGGGGGACCTCTCCTCGTCCATACCAGCCCCGACTCCACCAGCTGCAGAAAATGTCCCTTCAACCTGCACTCAAGCTGTTTCTCCAGAAACGATTTCCCCATCTCTCCCAACTCAAGCATTTGAGAAGGTAAAGCATGCTCTCCAAGTGTAGAGTAACATTAGCCGTCTGCTAAATTAGTTCATAACCCAAAATTATTCATATAACAGTTACTTCAAATGAAGTCCTGTGATGTATTACAGATTTATATGGAAATTATTAAAATCAGATGAAATCTATACATGATTCTTACAATTTTTTTTTTCTTATCATTTAAGCAGGGGCTCAAAAAGCTCAGTTATGCAGAGGTGTGCCAGAGACTAGCCAAAGACCCACTACCAGCACAGATGCCCTCTCCCTCCCCTCCCGTCTCTTCAGCCAGTCAGCCACTGCAAGAGCTTGAGGTCAACATGGTAGAAGATCCTCAGCTCAAATCCAAGCAAACTCCAGAGAAACCCAGAGATAAAGGGCCTCCTCGGCAGTCATCATGGACCTTTAGAGAAGCACCTAGCCGAGTCAGAGGTTCAGGATTGAAGACTCGGGAGCATCAGAGGGGGCCTAATACTGGCAAATGGTTTTCCCCTCAGCGGGGAGCCAGGCGCACTGGCAAGGAACAGAACATTCCTCCAACTTCACCCAAATAACTACAAAGAAAATATGTATGAAAGCCTTAGTCTGGTGTTAAAGCAGGAATTAAAAGATATGTGTGTATATATATATATTATATATATATATATATATATATATATATATATATAATCTGTAAGTAGACAAGTGGATGGACTGTCAATCTCCTGACATTGTTACAGACCTGACATTGATCAGAAAGACTGAGTGAATAATCTCTAGATGTGATTGGAAACAATTTCATACTTTTGCTGATACTTTCATAGAGTATTTCTGATTTGAACATGAGATGGGTTATTTAGTGGGTGGAGTCGTCGTCCTCAAACTAGTTGCCAGATCGATCTCTAGCGCCATCACGTGTCGAAGTGTCCTTGAGCAGGACACTGAATCCCATGTTGCCCCAATGTGGGATAAATACCCCGAGTGTAAAATGAAAGCACTGCTGTATATAGGGTGAATGTATAATAGAAGTGCTGTAGTGTATGTGTGTTTGTTTGTGTGAATGGGTAAATAAAAAACCCATTGTAAAATGCTTTGTAGAACCTGGAGAAGGTTAAAAAAGATGCTATACAATTTAACACCATTAACCATACTGACCAGCCATACAATCATGATCACCTACCTGAAATTGAGTCCTCCTCATGCCAAAAGAGTTCTGATGGTGACATTTTTCTTAATTGAAGAAATCACATTATTGAGCTGGAAAGGCTTCATAAGACCTTCTGCATAAGCCTAAAAACCATTAGTCTGGTTTCTTAATGTGGAGAAGCCCTGGAACTCCTGAGGGGCTTAAAGTCTAGTTTTGATCTTGGTCAGAGATGCTGGTGCTCTGTGAAACGTCCAGGGGCTCTCACTGTCGTATAGTACACCTTTTTAAAGTAATTTTTAAAATGAGATTAACAACTTCTCATAGATGGTATAACTGTGTGTGTTCATGTATGTACATGTGTTTTTGTTACCTCACTGAGATCTTTTTTGTATACCCACAGACCTTGTGAGGGAAGTAGTTATTGTCCTAGTCAGGAAGAATGTGATTCGTGGGACTCCGGTTCGGGTTTGAGCTAAAGCATGAACAGAGATTAGATTAGATTTAGGCCTAAACTGGTAATGGTTAGGGTTAAGGTTTGTGTTCGGCTAGGTTGTACAAAATAGAGATTGATGCAGCATCCTAAGAAAGATAGCTGTGTCTGTGTCCGTCTATCTTCTAAAGAGTCGGGGAAGAAAAGTGGGATCCTGTTTCTATTTAATGATATGTAATCTAACAAACTACAACAGTTTTAACAGTGACAAAAAGGCACATTATTTTGGTCATTTGTATACTTCTACTTTTCATTTCATGTTGAAATCAAGGATGTATGATTTATAAAACTGAGCATGACATGGAACATTTTGAATCTGTGGCAGAATAATGGAAGTGGTGGGGGTACATCTTTTTAGAAAGATTGGAAAGTAAAAAATATTTCAAGTAGGCTTTGGTTGCATGATTGTGAAATTTTGCTGTAAAAATTCTGCTGATGATAACACTGGAACAATTAATGAAGTCCTTATGTATTTAATTTTTTTCTTTACTTGCAGTAGTTGGCTTAGTGAAGCAAAAGTTAGATCAGTAATATTACCGTTTGAAAGAATCCTGTAAGCACAGCGACTGTAGTGCTTGAAACCTTGAGCTGCCAAAAGCTTTTTCCTGCATACAAAGAAATATTTTATTTTTTTAGGTTTGTTTTGTTGGAGGGGGATCATTCCTGTGTATCAAACAGTTTCAACCTTGGGATACTTGTGGGTTTCCTTAAATGTGGCCTATTTGCTTCAGGTCTGTCCTCTGCATTTATTGCAGTAAGGAGATTATTCCAGATCATTGACTTAATTCTCCTTCAGCCGTTGATTGGTGTTAACAACTTAAGTACTTTGTTGTGTTGCAATTCTTTCTGCAGATTTTCCCAAATTTTAAGATTTATCGTTCCATCAATGACTTTGCTTTGCTGTTGCCTAAATTCAGCATAACACGGGCAGGCCATAATGGCGTCAGTGTCCTTTACAGATTGCATAATGATTAAATCCTGTAATAAAGTTTCTTTTGTCCCCTATTGTCTAACTTGCACCAGAAAGTTAAGTTTTGGTGTAACTCAATTGTTTTAAGAGTGTGTTTTTCCATGTGATCTTCAGCAAACTGCAGAGAAGCAGCAATGTTTTTGTTGTGTTTGTTTTCGTTTTGAAGAGTGCACTGTTGTTTTGCTCTTGCAAGCTTGTACTTGTGAAAATTAAGACTGTTGCGTACTATCACTCGTACCTATTACATAACTGGCTCTTATGGGGTCCTCAGAAATCAATTGTGTCATTATACATTTTCATAAACATGTTGAAGATCAATCTAATTGCTGTTATATAAATAAAATTGGAAATCTGCTCATACCCAACTATCAGCCCATGACTTTACACTTAAAATTGACTGTTAGTCCTAGAGTTTCACAAAGTGTTTCAATACACAAATTTAATGTTTCAGAGCTTTTTTTTTATTAATGAACGACTGGGCATATATTTGTCTAATAAGAGAAGAAAAGGTAATGTTTTAACTAGAATTTAAATCTCAAGCTTTTAAAGAGCTCTGTATAACTTTGCTTTTAATCTTGGCTCTACGTATTGAATAACTCTTTTGGATGGCACCCAAAACAAGAACAGCATTCAAACTCCCACCCTGCTCTTATCATCAGTTGGTAATTTAAAATCGCCAATTAATCCAACGTCCGTTTGATCTTGGATTGTTGAAAGAAACCAGATCACCAAAGAAAAACCTACACAGGTTGAGGTTCAGACCTGGAACCTGTGATATTTTTTTAGGATGCAACTTTTTTTTTTTTTGTTTAAATGTAAACTTGTGTCTTCACTTGGTGATATTCCTGGTGTCTGTTTTGACAGGGTATAAAAAAGGTTTAGGTGATGGAGTTTGTTACTCTATAACCAATATGGAGGCTGATTTGTCCTGTAGTAGCTCTAAATGTGTAGATGAATACTTTTGTGATCTTGGTTGTTATTGTATTATTGAATGTTACAAAACCATCTACACCAGCACAGTGCCATTTAATTTCTATGATTTATTTTTCTTATCACTGTATTAAGGTTTTTGTAAATTTACACATGTGACCATGAGTGACACATATCCCAACTACTTTGTAACAATGTGTTACAAATTTAGATATGAGAAATATACAGTTTAGCTGGACAAGAATCTGTGCTGGAAGTCAGCTCGGTCATGAACACACCTGACCTGTAGTGGCGCTGGTAAAAGAAATGGCCCAAAAGGTTTTTCAGTGCGTACTGCAGTAAGATGTAGAAATTGCTTGATTAGGCAATATATGCATGCATTTTACATTTAAATTTTCATTGTATCTGATTCAAAGTTCAAAATGAGCAAAACATGAGTAAAGAAAAAGAAAAGCAAAACTTATTGTGAGGATAAAAAGTTTAATGTTTTGAGTTAATGTACTTGGAATAACTCTGGGTCTGCAGTGGTGTACACTGAAAATATCCCCAAACCTGGTGATCCTTTAGAACAAAAATGTTTCATAATGAACTTGACTTTTAAATTGGTTGTAAAATCCAGTCATCGCTTTGTCACTTTAAAAATACAAAAAAAAAAACAAAACAAGCAAAAAAAAAAACTATATTCATTCCAGCTTAATATTAGTTATTTAAAGGTACCTCGGAGATATCAGTTGGAACTGGATAGATGTGCAAACTTGTTTGCAAACTTTTATGTTGACTTGCAATTTCAATCATATTAAATCCTGCTAAAAAAATAAAAACATGTGGCCTTGAAGATTTGTGTTATTTGATTAATAAATTTGATTTATATAATATATAAATAAATGAACGAATAAGATTTTGAAAGAGTTTTGTAGCTCCTCACTTGTTCACCTCTAAAGAAAACTTCATCTTTTGGATTTTGCCACGCCACAATCTCAGGTGGGAAGTGACAAAGTCCATATACTTTGTTACTGAACTCAAGTAGATTTTTCAGGTATCTGTACTTTACTTGAGTGTTTATTTTTCTGAAGATTTTTTACTTTTACTCCTTACATTTAAACAAAAATCTATACTTCCCAGCAACCTTTCCCATGAAGACATGATGTAAAAGATGTTACTAACTTGATCTGTCTTGATTATTTTTTAACTTACAGCAAACTGAATCTGTTCAGTGATTTTGTTCCCTGTATCAGCATGGTCCAGGTTAATAAAAGAAAAATGTCCTGCTTTTTGTGTCTGATTTTTTTGGGTTTTGGGGAGTTATCGAAAGACATTTTTAATCATTAACAGCAAAAATTATTTTACTTTTTAACAGAGTACATTTAAGACTGTATTTCCTTAATTTCACTTGAATAAAGGTGGTGAATTTTTTCTACTTTTAGCAGTCTTTCACACAAGTATCTGTACTTCTGCTTAAGTATAAAATTTCAGTATTTTTACCACCTCTGGCCACATTATTTGTTCAGTTCTGTTATATTTAGTTAACACCCAGAAATGCCCTTAAAATATGTAATTATGGCCAAGGAATTTCTGAATATCAAGAAATTTCACTCGTCTTTTTTTACCAAACAAATTGGATCAGCAATAAGTTTACATGTCAGCTGGAATTAAGATATGTAAACATTAAGGAGGGAATATGGTATATATCTTACCATGAAGACACATCACACAGACACTACAGAAATCACCACACTACACACATCGCACTCATTGCGGTCTTTTTATCAGTCTTTCATGTTTCACATTGGTGATTTAGTGTTCCTTGGCAGAATTAGGAATTCAAATGTTAATAAAATATGGAAGACTAGACTGTCAAGGAGGACTGGTGAAGGACACATATACTCACATTAATGGATCTTTTGAAAACATCTGCTGCAAGATTAAAATACGCACACACACATACACACACACACACATGTATATATGTGTGTGTGTGTATGTGTTATGAAGTTAAGAATTATATGCTATGAAGTTAAGAATTAATAATTTGAGATGAAATGCTGTGAGGGAGATATAAGTTTAGCTCTGATATCAGAATATTTCAATTGAATCAGAAAATTCAGTTAAATTATAAGACTGGTTCAGAATGGGTGAGAAATTTAACAGCATTTAATAAATCTACCAACTCAATGTGAAGAAGGAAAAAAAAGGAGGAAGATGATTAGAGATTAAGACTAGAACCAAATCAATTCTGTTACGTAATAATGTACTCGGGCCCTGATCTCGCGAGGTTTGGTTAATGGAAGTGTCAAATGTGTCAACAACGGACGAGCAACATCGGCTGAGCGTTACTGTCCGGAGCAGGGAGGGGGGGAGTGTAGAGGCAGTTTAAACACCTGGTGAGTTTGGGCTCATTTCGAGTCACCCAACTTTTATCTCAACGTTGAGTATATTATTTCAATGTTCGTGAAGTCTGTGGCACAATCCTGCGACTGGGGCACAACGCACTAACAGAACTCTGTAGCATTAGCTTGCTAGCTCCTGACTTGGCGGACCTGTTAGTGTAAATTGTCATGTCCCCGTGTAGCAGTTAGCATCAACAGGGCTAGTTGTGCTGAAACTGTAAAACGCTGTCAAAATAAATTGTTTTGAAAGGCGTTTTGAATCTGCCGTTAATTGTTAATGGTTTACGTGGCGTTGCTGACACGTTCGCTGTAATGACACATCAAGCGATAAGGACATTATTATACCTTGCGGCCCATCGATTTAAAAAAAAAAAAAAAGAAGAAAAAAAAAAGAAACATTCAGAGCGAACCCAAAGATTTGAGATTTAGGATTAACATATCCACTGTCAGTAAGTGAAGCTACATAGGCAGTCTGTGAGAGCATCCGTGTCGGTGAAACAGCCGGGTGTGTTGGATGGTACCTTGCTTGGCTCTGCAGCCTCATCGTTCAGGTCTTGTCCCTGATTATCCTCAACTGAGTCCAGAGCAAATGCTCCAGGCAGGCCGTCGCTGTTGGGCCGTGTCTCTCCCTTCAAACCATTCATTGTGACTGCTTAAATCGTTTTTGGTGATAAGTGAGCACGTGAAATAAACCGTGCTAACACAAACTGTAATTTTAAACGAGTGCTTTGCATTTATATTTGCAGTGTTTCTGCAAGTTCAACACGCACAGTACATGTGTAAGATTTCCTTGTTTTAAAGTAATTGCTTCTGACTAGTCGTTGTCATAAACCTCAAAACCAGCATGAATTAATAGAAAGTGCCTCTATTTTAGCTTTGTTTTGGACTATTGCCTCTCCTGCCAAAGCTGTCTTGACAACTTTAGTTCAGTGTACAAAAAGGTGAATGTCTGTGTCTTGCTCTCCTTTGCAGAATATTTGTCTGAGATGGGTGATGATCGACCTTTTGTCTGCACTGCCCCTGGATGTGGGCAGGTAAGATTTATAAGCATGTAATATATACCTTTCTTTTTTTTTAATTTAAAAAAATCTATTTTCAATGGACACAGTGTGATCTTCTAAGACAGAGATATAACAAATACATTTACTTATATTACAGCATAAACAGATGCAGTTTATTGAGTTTTTTGGTCAGTGACTGGGATTTTATTGATCAGTGCTACACCTGCTTTTTACAGATACACTTTTGTGATCACTCTTAAGCAAATGACTTGTTTTGATTTCCATCAAAATAAGTCATCTTCATAGCTTGATAAGTAACATTGGTCTCTATGCATATGGGTGAAGAGTGCAATCTATATAACTCAGCCCTGAAAACGGTATCGGTGTTATATTTTCAGGGGTGTGTTTTTCCTTTTTTTTTTTTTTTTTTTTTTGATTTTGTTATGATTATTCCTATTTAATTTTTCAATAACATCATAATATCACGAATGTCATTGTTTTAAGGCCTTTATACAATAAATGACATTTGAGGTTATAGACAAATGTTTGTCAGCTTTGTCTTTTTGCTATGGAATGCACTTTATACACTCTGAGATGCCACAAACTTTCTTTCCTCAACCATTTCAACATGATCTTAATCTCTCCAAAACAAGTGACACTTTTCAGAAGAAGATAGGCATGTATGTTGAAGAAAGTAAAGACTAGTTGATTCAGGGGTATCACCTCTGTGTGATATTTATGAAAAATGCAAAGTATTTTTTTTTTCTGCATAATCATTTGGTTTCTCATATTGAATAACTTGTATATTTGTACCAGCTTCTTTCTTCTTTTTTAGGCCTTTCTTTTTGTTAGGATATAAATCAGATACTGTAGAAAGCTGCTGGATGTTGGTTTGCTTGGGTTTCACTGCTATGTTTTGATGCTGCTGATGTGAACAGATATAGCAGGGGGCTTTTCTATCGTTAACTTTTTTTTAATCTCAGTTTGTTGAATGAGAGTCCTTATATTGATATTAATACATTATATTTTCTACACATTATGTATTGCAGAGATTCACAAATGAAGACCACTTGTCAGTCCACAAACACAAGCATGAAATGACATTGAAATTTGGTCCAGCCAGGACAGACTCTGTTATCATTGCAGGTAATTGAGTTGTCGGTACTCTATAAACATGTAATATTATAACAAGACACTTTTTGTTTGTTTGTTTTGGAAGGAAATAATTCTGTAGCCTGACGTGCTGATATCATGTCTTCTTTTTTTTTTTTTCTTTCAGATCAGACCCCCACCCCCACACGCTTCCTAAAGAATTGCGAGGAGGTTGGTCTGTTCAATGAGCTGGCCAGCTCCTTTGAGCAGGAGTTTTGTAAAGCACAGGAAGAAGAGCAAAGGCCAAAACACCCTGTAAGGGGAAAAAAAGATAAATGTTGAGTCAATGGCATACTGTTGGTTTTCTCTAGTTATTAGAGTTAAAGCTATTTTAAGGTTTGATATTGTATTATTTCCTATGAGCCAAAAGCCTTTGTCTTATTTATTCTTTTGATCTTTAAGGCCACACAATTACAAACACCTTCTGAAGTAAAAGATGAAGATGAAAGTCCTTTACAAGTCGATTCCTCACCTCCTGGGACTCCAGATTCCTCATCTAGCATTTCTGAGAGCAGCAGAGACTCGAGGGTAAGAGTGAACCTACAAACAGTATGGTCCGCTAAGTACCTCTAAGATTTACTGTTCATGTATACAGATAAACATTCCTTGTGACTTTGTTAACAGGAGATTCTCACAAAGCCTTTGGCAAGCTCTGCTCCTACTCCTACTATTGTGCGTCCAGGTTCTCTTCCCCTTCACTCAAGCAATGACCCATTACACCCCACCCTGCCTTCTCCGACTTCTGTGATCACACAAGCTCCACCTTCCAACAGACAGCTCAGGTAAACTACTCTATGTTCCTGTTTGCTTTATGGATGTTTGTTGGCATGGGGCAGTATTTACAAAACATCTCAAAACTCAAACCTGAGAATTTTTGTAAAGAGTAAAAATACAACCATTGTAAGGTTATTGTCAGTTATGCAAATATATTTAATCGGGCTAATGATGCATCATATTTTGTAGTGTCCATTAAATGTTCAAGTGTCTAATCTCATCACAGCTCCCCCACAAGTGCTTATTCATTGATGAGGCATCTTCCTAATGGGCAGACAGTCCCTCTTTTGCCCAGTCCTGTGCAGATGACCTCAGTAATATCTGTAAGTAATTTAGTTGCTAAATACATGCATACATACATAGTATGTATATACACACACAAACAAATAGTATTTGGCTTATTTGTTTTTCTTTGTTCCGCTTTGGATTTTGTGTAGCTTGCAAGGCCAGTGAACACGGTGCCTAATATCCCTGGAATTCCAGGACCCCCTGTTGGAGGGGCTAGCAGCGGTTCATCGTCCCCATCTGGATACAGCCTTCACTCTGAGACCAAGATGGTAAGATCACTAGTAATGTCATTTTTTTTAAACTTGTGCTATATTGATTAAAAAAAACAAACAGAATTAGGACAAAGTTTACCATCTGATTTTGAAAGCGTGACATCCTCTGACCTACGTGGATTATTGTCCGTGTGCCTTTGCAGCGTCTCAAAGCAGCTCTATCTAATCAAAGTCCAGTGGTACACGATGGAACGAGTGGTGGATCAGGATCCGTCCCTGCTGTACCCCAACGGCAGGATCACAGTCAGCAGCCCTCTCAAAGCTCTGATACACCATCACCCGCCCAACCACAGGTACAGAGTCGGCCTAGAACAAGACACCAATGTAGAGGTGATCTCACACTGAACTTTATATAACCTGAATTATTAGCTGCTGTCCACTTGGGTAATAATGCCCGATACAAGAGCTCCTTTTTTGTTCTTGTATATTCATCTTTTTTGTATTCATCTAGTTGTATCACTCCATGTATAACAGACACCTAAGAGGAAGAGCAAGAATTGATAAAGAGAGAAACGGAGTGATTAGTGTTTATTTCTGTCTGTCTAGCTGCATTTCTCACTGTCTCACTGCCAAACTCTTTGGCTAGGACAGTTGTGTTGCTGTATATGGCAGCGGATGTGATATAAAAGCATTCACACGTGGAAAACCACTGAAAATATTCTGGAATATTTGGAATTCCATCAGAGTTACAGAGCCATAGTCTCCTGTCTTTAACGAACCCCACACATGGTCACATTGGATATTATTGAAATGTTGAACACAAGGTTGAAGTTGCACTTTAAGAACCATGCAGTCCAGTACCCACAAGTGGTGACATTTGTCTTTGCAAGCCTTCTTTTACCCCCTCCTCATTCTCCAGGTGTCCCCTGCTCAGCCAACAGGGGGCCGCCGCCGGCGCGCATCAGAGATGGACCCTGATGAGAGGAGGCAGCGTTTTCTGGAAAGAAACCGAGCGGCTGCCTCCCGATGCAGACAAAAACGAAAGCTTTGGGTAAACTCTTTGGAAAAAAAGGCAGAGGATCTCGCCAACATGAATGTCTCCTTAACGGTGAGACTTTACCAGATTGTGTATAAGACGGTTAAATGTTTTCTCCTCGATAGGGCTGCAAATCACTTGTATGTTGTACATTTTGTTGCCACCAGAATGAAGTGACCCTACTGAGGAATGAGGTGGCACAGCTGAAGCAGCTTCTCCTAGCTCACAAAGACTGCCCTGTTACTGTCATGCAGAAGAAGGCAGCGTTCTTTGGTAGATCATGAACTGAACTTATGTCACTTCTTATATCAGGGTTCATCTGTCATCTCATCCATCTAATGAGCTGTTTTTACTCGCTCACCTCTCTAAGGGTGAATGTTGCTCTGTCTGTCTGTAGCTGCAGGTGGAGAGGAAGCCTCCAGAGATACCTCTACTGAATCCATCGGTTCCCCAGCGGCGGTTATTCAGCACGGGCCGTCACCCGCCACCTCAGCTTCAAGCCCAGGGACCACCATCAATGGGTTGAGTGTCCGCGCTGCCGAGGCGGTAGCCATGTCAGTCTTGGCTGGCATGGGTTCGGGCCAACCTGGAGGGGTTGTCATGGCAACGCAGTCACAGGTAGCCCCAAGATGATGTGGGGACAAAGGCAGCCAGAATGAACTCAAGTGGCATTTGGAGGCCGGACTGGTGCAGTTTGTTTTTGTTTGTTTTTTGCAAAGAGGGACCCACCATCAACCCCCACTCCTGATAAGATTCCCTCATAGCTGATGATAATCACACACAGACAGGGCGCAGTGCCTCCATCAACCCTCCACTTCCAGCAGCCTCCCTTTGCACAGAAGCGTCGTCGTCACTCTGTGTATGTAAATATCAGTGACGTGTTGAACACTCACTCTGCAGGGTTCAGGGTCATTTCTTGTTCACTTGTAACGGTTTGAGCAAGTTTAAGATTTGAAAGACATAAATTAGACCAAGTAGGGCTGGGCGGTATGCCTGCTTTTTTTTATGAGTATTTTTTTTTTAAATTATGTTTTTATGTATAATTTGACACCCTTTTTCCCTGTAAAGCTACATGACAGTAGAGAGGTGAGCAGCAGACTTAAAACTTGAATTGCATTCTTAATTATTAAAGGGAAGTTGTACTGTTAGTGTAAATTCATAAATAAAAATAAAAAATAAAAATGTACATACAGGATATATATGGTAAACATAGGGAGACAAACTGGGAAGTGTATTGGAGAGAGTGACATGACAGAAATCTCCAGAGAACATGAGTTCGTTAGGGTTTTGTTTCTGTTGCCTGGCAACAATTGAGCTGATGATGTCACATGCAGCGTCGGTAGGTAATACAGGTGAACTCTGTCAGTAGACAGCATGGACAGAATTTCACAGCCACAACTCAATAGCTAGGGTGCAGAGCCATACCTGTATGACATGTCCAGGATTACATCATCTGGTATCAACAAGCACTACAAGCCCTTTTTCGCTATTTTTGTTGGCGTACTTGAAGTTGTGTCTACCTGTATAGTCCAAATTTTGTGTAGAGGGGCGCTGGAGTCTGACACATGCTCCTGCAGACATTACTTGGGGGGAAAAGAAAAACACAATATTTTGTTCTTGTTCTTCCTGCGGTCTCACTGTCCATGTCACATCTTGAGGATCTTGCACTCCTCATGATGATAAAGGTGAAAAAAGACATTTCTTCCTCAAGCTCCATTTTTCTCTCCTTGACCTGTCCTCTTTAAATTTTCTAGATTTGGGGTCTTATTCCAGGTATTGGTTAGTTTTTGGGAACCTAAATCTTCAGCTTTTCACATATGCACCTTTCCCTTTGTCATGGCTGCTCCTCGTAAAAGATATTTGAAAAGTGCCTAAATTACCTGCAGAAATCATTTAGGCTAAACAGTATCCAAACCAGCGCTGAAACTGGTTTCGAACATCAGAAATGAGGAGTCAGACTTTTAATTGGGGGGAAAAACAATCTGCAGAAATGTTCAGGAGCGTACATGAGAGACGATATGAGCAGAGCTACTGCGACAGGCTGCCACTAGCATGCCACTTTAGAACAAATACTGTTTTTGTTTAAATATTTTGTGAAAAATTTTAACTTTTTCTCATCGTTGGGTTGCTTGCTTTGCAACTTTGTCTGCATATTTTGTCCCAAACAAAAAAAAATAAAAATTTGGCTAAATCTCATTGCAGTGTCACCAGAACTACTTGGTTGCACACGTCAACTAGCGTTTCCACTCATTTAATATGCAAGTATACAGAATCCAAACTGTTTTCTTTTTATGACAATGTTGCATCTGTAAAATTAAACAAAGAATAAAAAGTGTAAATAAGAGGTTTTATTAGGAATTGAGTTGTGTTTCAATAAAGTATGTGAGAGCAGATCTTAACTGCTGACGCTGGTTGACAGTAGGTAAAATGCAAATACTTGGTGTACTATAGTACTTTTACCAGTAATCAATAATAGTAAATATTCATAGACAATACCAGTATATACCACGTATCGCCATTCTGTCTGAAAAGAGGCATCATTTTTCTTTGGCCATATCGCTCAGCCCTAAAAACCAATCATGAGCCAGTTTCATTTCACCTTTGAAAGCTGCAACAGTCCAACATCTTCCCACACACTAGCTGTGATGTTTCTTCTTTCGAGTCTGTTTCTTTGTAGGCTGGCAGTTTTACCATTAAATGTCATGTGCTCTTTATTTGTATGAAAAGATTTTTATGCCTGGTGTAAGTTATTGACACATTGTCTTGCAAGTGCAGCCACAACCTGCACCTGTAGAAAGTCCCACTTTTCAACCAGTTCCCTTCAGCTTCGTGTCGGTTCCTAAATGAGTTCAGTGGTTCAGTCAGCTGAATTTGTAACAAATCAAATTTTGGATGTGAACACCGTTTACCCTGTTTTGTGTGCCTGACCTTTTTTTTTTTTTTTTCTAATTTTATTTTAACCCATTTAGGCTGGATGTCACACTATTAATTTTTGTATCAAACCCTATTGACTGCATGGATTAGTCACACCTGAAAAATACCACTGTTTGTGTGTAATTACTCATACTATCACTTTTTTTATGTTCTATTAGAAAAAAAAAATTAAGAAATGTTATGTAACAATTCCATCCTCAATCCTGTTGTAATACACTTGAAAAGGTTGGTCTTTTTAGAAGACATTTAAATGATAATAAACACAATAGATGTTAAATCCTATATAGAGGCAGTTCAGTTGAGGAAAGAGTAGTGCAATATATTTTTCTATTGAATATCAATGTTCTTGCTTTCAGCTGATGTGTGTAGTCCAGTTGCTAAGAGGGTTTTGGTCTGTTTCAGTCAAAATCTGTAGTTACAAGGTGACCAAAGCAAATGTGAAGGTGAGTGTTCCTGAGTGAATGGAAGTGAATTTGGAGAGTTGGATGTTCTGGTTTTGGGTGCTTTCCACCACATGACAAGCAGTCTTGTATCATGAAGTAGACCCGATACTTGTCCAAGGTGCTCCTTTTGACATTAACATTTTAAAATTGACTTTATTTTATACTGCATTGTACTTCCAATACTACCATGTTGTTCTGTTCCCCTTGTCACTGTAATTTTGATTCTGAACATGTTTTTAGGGATTTTGTTTTCCTTCTGTTGTCGATACTAGTTTTGTTTCCATCTCATGATTTTCTCAACTCATTCTGTTGGAGATGTTTGTGTCGCTTAATTGAGCGTGAGCTACATGAAAAAAGTGTGTTGGAAGATATGTTTCCAAGGAGTTTGTCCAATACTCAGGCCTCAGGATGGGAAATATTACCTGTGTATAGTCTCAACTAATGAATAAACTGTCTTGGGCAAAATGGTAAAATAAAATGATGTGAAAAAAGAAAAAGGTAAACTACGTGTATCCTAGCCTGTTTTACTTCAAGCACAAAGCTGACTACACTTGTATTTTTTCTTTTTAATGGACAGACAGTCTGTCAATGTATATAAAACAGCAAAAACAGCATTGTTGGTGAAATGTTATAGGTGATTTAAAAAATGGGTTCATGAGGGCTTAAACTGGGAAAAAAGACAGGAATGTGATTTGAAATAAATGCTACATGTTACTCTTGATGAGTGGATGTTACAAAAGGGAAATTCTGAATTTGTGTAAATTGCAGAGGTACTTAAGTTTGACATGAAGTAAAACACAGGATATATATATATATATATATATATATATATATATATATATATATATATAAAATATAAAA
>JAOWBL010000020.1:441257-468409 GCA_028564865.1 Zenarchopterus dispar | reverse complement strand
AAATTTATATTTCTAATTTAATCATGAAAACAGACTTAAACAGGCTTAAAAACACTACACACAGACACACACACACACACACACACAGAGCTAAGAATGCACTGAAGCTTCGAGTTCAAAATAGCTGAATTATTCAGATGAGACTCAAGTGCACACCTGCACACAGACACACACTCTCAGCTGGGTAGCTGGATCCTCTCACTTTCATGTTCGCTGTGAAGCTCAGGTTTTTTCTCAAGCTGTTTTGTCTTTAAAGTTGGATTTTACGGCACGCTGTGGTAATTTGTTATCAAGCTTTCTCTGATTTGTCTGTTGTTCTCACTTAAGTAGCCTTCAACTAAAGTAGCACAACTCCAAAGAAGTGCTACACCGTGGGTGGAGGAGAGACGGGAGTAAGTGGTACTTCGGTCACTGCCCTGTTTACTGAAATATTAAATAGTGCCAAGTGAAAGATGTTTCAGACGAGCGAGCCCACTGCTACGTAATCCCAGTGTCTTCATAGCTCAAATGATGGGTTATCCATCATGACAAACCAATCTCACTCCTTAATATTTGGTTGTAAACCTGTGGTTGTGTAAGTAAACGAGAGCTTTAGGATGACAAACAGCTTTCGTCTGTCAAAAGCTTTCCATCTCGCATCTCTCACTTGCTTTAGTGCTTCCTGGTGAATGTAATGTGTCATGTTGTATCATTGCTTGGTCCTGCACCTAATGTTCCCTCAGGCATCACCACGTCAGCCTGGTTACTATGGACACGGCCCATGTGGTCACTGCCCATATACACACACATTGTTTCACCTTGTGAATTTTCCATAAACACTGTTCAGATTAAAAGCAGCATATTAGGATTAATGACCTGGGTGACTGAGAACCTACAGCAGCTCTTGTACAGCAGCGCAGTTAAACACTGTCCTAAGCTGTTAAAACCATTACAGAACAAACACAAGGCTTCTGCTGCCCCAAATGTCCTGGAAAGTTATAGCTGTTGCTTGGCTGTATTTTGTGGATTTTTCTCATAAATCAAAGGAGTCCCATGAGTGCACTGAGGCTATGTTTTTAAATCAATCTATGAAGTCAGGAAAAATGAACATCTTTGTGTGTGTGTGTGTTTTTTTTGAGCTGCTATTTGAAGTATGAAACATAAATGGATCCATGTTTAAAGTCCACTGTTCATTTCTGTAGCTGTAGATCTTCCAAAGCCTGGTTCAACTGTGATGTTTACTCTTGGTCAGACTCCTGAGAAAAACCTCAAAGTGAATTATGCAGTACATTTTTTTAACTGCGTTGAAGAAGAGTGCCTGATGTAGTCCTGGTTTCTGGAGGTGCAGGATCCGGATCATTAACATGTTTCCAGGAGCAGCTGTGTGTTAACGGGTTGAATATGTTTTCCTCCAGCCAGAAGGTGTGTTCATTGATGCCCAGCCTATGTGTTCGGAGCATATACCTTTCTGTCTCTTTAGATTTATGTGGCCATTTAACACCTGAGCAGTTGCTGCTATGACAATTTCACTTCTTCAGGTACGAAAAAAGTAAGCATGAGAGGATTTGGAGAACACCTGTCTCTTTGAGTCTATTTCTGATCATACACAGGAAAGTTTTTTTTTGTTTTTTTTTTAAATCAAAGTCTTCTCAGACTGCTTGAAGGATTTATTTCAGTCATTTTAACATTTTGC
This sequence comes from Zenarchopterus dispar, assembly GCA_028564865.1. Taxonomy (NCBI): domain Eukaryota; kingdom Metazoa; phylum Chordata; class Actinopteri; order Beloniformes; family Zenarchopteridae; genus Zenarchopterus; species Zenarchopterus dispar. The sequence continues at coordinate 466,737 of JAOWBL010000020.1, read as the reverse complement.
CCACCAGGACAGTGTTGGCAGACTGCAGTTAGGTAAGCGATGCATGCAGTGAAGAGATCAGACAGGTTTTACACAAATCCCAGAGTTCAATCCAATTATTTGAACCTAAATAGCTTTGCTTCAACAACAGCTATCCTCCCTAGTCTCAGCAAGAAAGTTAGAGAGTCACGTGTTTTCATAGTAGAAAACCAGTTCAGTTGGATTGTCCTGTCTTCAGCTCAAACAGAGTGTCCTGAAAATGTTCTTTACCTAAACACATCCTGAGTTATTCGATCCGTCTCCATCCTGGACATCTTTCAGATCTCGCGTTATCGCTTGCTACTGGTGACTGGAGTACCTTGGATACAGTTTAATGCGAGCTCTGAACGGGGTCACAGACACAGTCCAAACGGCACAGTTACCGGTGCAACTACCGGTGTGTCTGTTATTAGCATCTCAACACTTTGTCTTCCATGGCTGCACCTTTTTTGGATTTGTTGTCAGAGTTTTTCACTTTCCAAAAAATGCTGCAAGATGTAAAAAAGAAGATAAAAAATTAGAGGGTTGGGTAACTCTAATTTTAAGGGGTTTAATTATTTTTTCTTTCATATTTTTCTTATTTCCCTATTTCTCTTAGTCAAAAACTGTGGAAAGCACCACAGGACATTAAATGAACTTCATGAATACGTTTAACTTGACTTTGTGAATGTTTGCTCCCTAGGCATTTCATTGACATGTCTTCATCTCAGTCTGTACCACTTGTCACCATTTACTGTACTTTTTTTTTTTTTTTTTCCCATAACCGTCAAAGTCCCATCACATTTTTGTACAGCGGTGTCCCGGGGTGTTTGGAGTGTGTTGTGTCAGGTGTGTCAGCCACACCTTGATTCATTCTGTCAGCTGCAGACTAACAGAAGGGAAAAACTTAACAACTGCTTCCCTTCACTTACCCCTCTGCACTTATTTGCTTTTCTGCTGATGGTGTGGAGGAAAACATTATTCACTGTTACCTGAGTTGGCCACACCCAGCATGCTGCTCGCAGAGAGAGAGAATAATTGTAGGCCTGCAGAGAAAATAGGTGTGTGTGTCTGTGTAAAGGTTTTAGTCTTTGTTCAACTTTTTTTTTTACTCTACAGTGGCTGCAATACCAGTTTTGTTGTCTAAGCCAGTAAACATACCTAAAAGTATCCTCTTTTTGAGGAAAATAGTGATAATGCACATTAACAGAGAGCTGTGCCCACTCGTTTCCTGTTAAGACAGAAATAACATACACATATTTAAGTTTCAGCAAATATAATTACAAAATTATACAGCATTTTCCAGCCTGAATGACAAGTTGAGTCTGAGGGAAATAGTCATGAAATAAAAGGCTGGGCTAAGATTTGTCTGCTTTGATACAAAGAATTAGTCTCTTTTCTCTGGATTTGACATTGATTTCAAAGAAGCAGGATCAACCTTGAAGCATGTGACGGAAGCAGAGCGACAGCCAGGCGAGAATCAACAAAAGACACCCAGATCAGAGTTGAGTGGAGCAGGAATGTCGCTAAATGGCTGTTAACACTTTTACAGTGAAAACTTGATCAAAAGTGTTGTTAATAATTCTGTCACCATCTTGTTTGTTTTATAGTGGTTTTGGGACCTCATGAGTCAATGCTCTTGCTCCATCACGATTTGCTCTGTATGTTCTGTACCGGTGGAAACGGCCTCTGTTTTCTCAACCTTGCATCAGCTTCATGCTGAAGAAATCATAACATATTTAGGTTGCATAGTTAATAGAAGTGCATTTGAATCTTTAGAAATATCCTTCTCACAGTAAGTTGCTGTTGAGACGCATGTGGTTCTGTATCACTGTGCTGGGTTCTGACCTCACACACGAGTTAACAGGAAAAGAGACAAGAAAACTTAAGGGAACCCACTAGCATGGCCCACTGCATTTCTATAATACTGGTTACATTTTGCTTTACTATCTACAGATCCAATCTATTTTTACTGATAACACACTAATCACTGTTTTGGTCTTGTCCATACTGAATACACTGTTGAAGCATTTACTGCGTTGGTTGAAGTAAAGCCTCTGAATCATGAGCTAATAACATCAACAAAAGCCACCTGCAGTCAGAGTTTATCTGACCTGCAGGAGGAGGTGTGGAGGTGTGGGTTAAAACTACTTTGATTTGTAAAAATAAAAGCAAAAAACATTTTGAGTTTTCTATTTCTGGAAAGTATAAAGTGCCAAAAAGATATCCCAGAAGATAAAAGCTCATAAAGTAACTTTAGAGTTTGGATATTTCACACTGTACACATTTGAACTTGATGAATGGAGCGATGTGGACACCCAGCAAAGATGACTCCAGAGGAGCCACAAAGATACTCACTGATAAAGAAGGCCACAATAAAAATGAGTTATCCTGTTTATTGCAGTATCTGGCAGCATAAGGTAAAGGTTGATGGACTGCAGCAGCTCAACAGGCTTGGTGGACACAGCAGGACAAAGATCCTGAACATCAAAGTAAATCTACAGTCGACTGACTTCAAACATCCGAACAAAGAGAATCGACATTTGGCTTTACTCAGTCAGAGCGCAGACTGTAACTCAGCAGAAATGCTGTGGACCGACTCCAATGAACTCATTCACATCACACATCATAAGAACGAGGCGATCTGAACCAGGTCCTGTCAGGAAAAACGCTTTAAATCTCCTGTTAAAGAACATTCAGGTCCGAACCGCAACTACAACAAGCGGTTTACCACTTTACAGTCCCTCCTCTCTGTATACATGACAAGGATAAAGACACAGACCAAGCATCTACCTAACCTAAACGGTGTTTATTATTTCCACATTCAACCATGAACCATTTTGAACTCTGGTTCGGTCCAGGACGTCTGTTTCCTGTGAGTGAGCATTTGGTTGGGTTAGGGGCTGGCGAAGAAACGTCGCTGACAGATTTCATTATAGGAAGTTTATTCTTGGTAAAACTCAAACGTTTGCTAAATAAACAACAGCCCTCTTCAAAATAACAGTCTCAGTCTAAATCAACAAAGGCAGGGGTGGTACGGTGCCAAAGAGGGGAAAGCATGTGTCATTTTTACTCTTGTCATATCACTGACTTTGACATGAAGAAGATCAGACTCGCGTGTTTTCGTGTGAAACCTGTGTAACTTTGGTCAAGCAGTCGTTGACACGGATGAAACTCCTCTTTTCAGAGAGCAGTTGAGTGTAATGTGATGAGGCTGGGGAAGACGGAGATGGGCGACTAATTACTATTCACACTGGGTGCCTGTGAGGAAGAAGGAGAGAGCAGTCTTAGCAGAATTCAAATAATCTCAAGGCTGAAGGTGTGAGCGTCAAACCGGGGTGAAATATGAAGTTCAACTCTGAAACGACTTCATCGTGACCTCCATCGTGAGGGGCAGACTTGACCAGATCAGTGTGAGAAGCTCTTCTTTCTCCCTGGGAGAGCTGTGCTTTTCCTCTTAAGCAGATTTTGTCCACTGTTTATCTGAGTTTGCATTGTGAACAGGCAGTTTTTCTTTGTTGTGGCCATTTTTCATGCAAGATTTGAATCAAAATGCTCCCGAATGCATTAGATCCATTAGTTTTGCTCTTTATTTTCCTACTCCATTTTTCACATCCTCACATGCCAGTTCCAGCTCAACACCATGATAGAGTGCATCTGTTTTTACCTGTAGTTCACTGAGGGAGTGCACTCTACCAAGACTTTCTTTTTTTTTTTTTTTTTTTAGGTTTAACCCTTCTGCTCCTTCTGCTGAGGTCTGATGACTTCACCTGACATGCATAAAAAACAGATGAACTCCATATCATCCAGATGGAAGAATGATTACTTGGAGTTTCATTTAATGCCATGCCAGCCCCTCCCCCATCACAACCTCCATCCCTCTCTCTCAGGCTTTCTGCAGAGAAACTGCCTGTTCACATAAGCTAAAAATAAATCATGTGACTGAGCACGGCCAACTGTACTGTTCATGCATTACTTATGGAAGTGTTTGCTTTTCTTCCTTTTTCCCCCAGAAAAAAAACAAAACAAAACAAAAAAAAAAACAAAGCTCCACAGTCCCAGAGTTGATATAGTGTTAAAGTGGGCTCTCAGGCGATGTCCTCCGAGCAAGAGCATCCTTACGATTCTTCAGCTCTCGTGTCCACAGACGGGTGTCTTTTTCTTCTGTGTGTAAATTGTTAAGCATTTAGGAGCTGTGATAGGTGTCAGCATGTTGTGACTGCAGCTAATTTTACCTGTTAAGCTCGGAGAAAAGAAAAAAAAAAGGTTTGTTGTTTTGTATTGGTGAACGTTGAAATTTTAAAGCAGTCACGAGATTTTAGATGAATTTATGCTGCCCCAACGGCGACATTATTTCCAGTGACGTCAAATCAGTTTTCAACAAAGCAATGTGAAAAGCACATCCTGCACACGTCACAAAGACATTTGTGAGAAGAAGAACAAGGTGCAGGTTCTGGTCGACCTGCAGTCCTGACTTGTCCACAATAAAGAATAAGTGCATAAGATGGAATGAAGAACTGGACTAAACAACCACTCACATACTCAACACTTAATGTTTTATGAGCTTTAACAATTTCTAATTGGCCTGAAACTGATTGGTAACATTAAAAAAAATGGCAAAAACATTGAGGTCCACATTTTTCTCGGAGTCTGTTGCACCCCAGAAATGAATGTGTGCAAAGAAGTTAAATTAAGTTGACATTACAAAAAACATTTTAATTGATCAAATCCATTATATATATGTGAATTAAAGCTTTTATTCTTCTATTATTTTTCCCGAAAGGCATTTCAAGTGTCACTAGCAGTTCAGCTGTGTTTGAACAGAAACTGAATCCATTTACTGCTAACCTATAGGCTTATAAACAGCGTATCAAATTATTCAACTCAGACTTAATCATATTTTGGAGCATGTAATGTCAACAATAACACACGCTAACGTTCAAACCTGTGATAACCCTAAATGATTGGTAGTTGTTTTGACCCATTCTTCTGTTGCTGATATGCTTGATCAGTTTAAATGACGTCCTCTGGATGTAGCTGCATGGCTGGCAGTTCCCACGTGTTTGTTGGGATGTGAGAAAATCGTTGTCTGTCCTTTAGTGAAACTGTGAAAAGGAGATAACAGGGTCTCCCAGCTTTCGATCTGCCACTACTGTGTTTGTCAGTGGACTGATTTTCGCTCAGCAAACAAAGCTTTAAGCTTCATGAAATGATACAGTTACAGAACAGGGAACTGATTCTTGTAATCAATAAAGTGACAAGCGTATATCTAGATATATAATCGCTATATATATATATAAATACAACCACCATCAAATTGGCAAATGCTTGTCTCTGTGTGTGTGCATAGATATATAAGCAGGCCCACACGCCCATATACATATGAAGATAACAGGTTTTGTTGCTGACGCAGATGAGATTTGACAGGCAGCTACTCATGGTCTAACCTAATGAGCCATCTCCATTCACACCTACTGGAAATGTGAGCGCAGGCTCTGCAGATGGATTTTTAGTGCATCTGAAAATCTGACAGCTTTGCCCACAGAGAAGTTTGGCACAGACCGTACTAGGCGTCAGGGACGCTAGAGAGCTCATTGAGCCTGTGCTGGGCCTTGTGGAGGTACAGATGGGCCGTCAGCAGGAGTGATTGAAGGGACACTTTGCTTGCCCACCTCTTGACTCTGGTTCTTTGCAGTTGTCCAACTCATGATCCACCATCCCTCACCTTTACCTTTCTGCGCAGTCTTCATCCTCATCTCTTCCTTCTGACTGCTCTCATCATTTCCGTGCTATTTTTCACGTGTCTCCCACCTTTCTTGTCCTCAGCTTCATTTTCTCTCAGTGTCTCTGAATCATCCAGTCTCTTGCCCACGCTTCCGACGTCTCCACATTTAGTCCTGTTTTGTTTTTCACTTCATTGTGGCTGGAAGTGAGCCACATCTTTGACGCCTGCAGTCATCTCTGGAGATTACTGCATCCATCCGTTTGCATCCTCTTCCTTACTGAGTTTTCCTACCTGTCTTTCTCATCTGTGACTCTCCTCATAATTATTGTCTTTGAAGACATGGCTTGTTTTCAGATGCATCAGAGAAAATCCAAAAGTTGCTCACTGAAGTAAAATGTTTAAAATGTTTCTTTTAGATCAGGCTGAGCTGAATGAGTGTTTCTGTTATTTTATGAGTGCCCGTGCCATGTCGTTCTTAACATTTTGATTTTGTTTCATAGGTGACATCACACAGAAGGGCTATGAGAAGAAAAGAACCAAACTCCTGGCTCCCTTCATAATCCAGTCTCCAGGTAAGAACTTTTTTTTAACCCGAGCAAACACAACCCTGCTTGCCTCATCTCCCTGAAGCCTTCTCTTGCAACTTTACTCACAAGGAAAACCTCTTTATGTTTAAATGCACTCAAAATAGAAAATTTAGGTTGAATGATGAACAGTAAAGAAATGTCATGACTGGACTTGTAGGGTCTTGAGGGGTATTTAATGATTTCTTGTTTAGTACTTAACAATAGTGGGCTTAAAAGGGATAACAGCAGAGCTGGTGTTAGGGTTATTCATGTGTGTGGGGAGTAAAGGTTAGCTTGTGTGTTGTGATCCTGCAAAAGACCCAGCTTGCTGTAAATTTAGCTGAAAATGTTTAATGGAGGCGATACGACAAAACCATCAAACCTTCCTGTCAATTAGGCTTCGAAACTGCAGATTTGTCCCAGTGTTTGTGCTTAATGTATCGAGTGGACAGTGGCTGAACCGCAAAATACACTTTATTTACATCATGTGGCAATGTGTGCTTCATTTACCAAAAATAGAAAAAGCGGCCATATTTAGAGAAGTAACTCAGCAGTGACGGCTCAACCAAAACCACCCAGACATCAGGCTATATCCACATCTACTGATGTTTCATTTTTAAACATGAACACTTTTGTTACAACTGTGCAGAGCATCTCGTTCTACTCTACAGTCGTTGTAAACAGAGGTTTGTTTTGTTTTTTTTTTGATGCACTGCAGATCCCAGTTCAGTTTGTAAATGTTTGATTTAAAAATAGATTTAGAAAGGATGATGTAGTTGCACACATTCACTTGAGGATTTGCTCTTCTAAACCACCACGTGACATTTTGCCAAGCCAGTATCATACATCCATTACCAAAAAAAAAAAAAATACCGAAACAGACAAGAATGACTGTAAGTGTAAACAGCGTTTTTGTTGGTGTAGTGTGGGCAGAGATCTTTTCTGATGTGGATTTGAAACGCTAGTGTGGATGCAGAACTGTCTGGTTTTAAAATGAAACCACAAAAGTATGAACGTGCTCTTAAATGGCCCGGGGCTTTTTTTAGGAGTGTGTTTCCTCTGAGTTAAGGAACAGACTACTTTAACTAAATTAAGAGTGAAACATGTCTCCTCACTGTAGTGTAGGAGCTGGCACGTCTTTAATGCTGTGTGTAATTGGTATGTACTTGATATTTTTTTTCTAACATCTAAAAATACAAAGAGTTCATAAACAAATTGTTCCTTTTCTGTGAACTCACGAAACAAGGATGTAGATCCAGATTTACATAGAATTTGTATTGTAACTTCATATCTATGTTTCAAATATATGATCTGCCACTAAAAGGATTGAAATACCAAAAATTTATTGGATTTTCTACTGTGACTAAACCCCTAAAAAGCAGTTCTTCTGTCTCCTCATCTACTGAAAGTTGAGTCTTTTTCAGAAAACTGGTCTGTTGGACCAGTAATCCCAGCCAACGGTGGTGCTGCGGGGTCTTGAAGTACCTCTGTGCAAATTAAACACTTACAGGAAGCAATAAAAGATCTTCCTATTCTTGAAACAGAGACTGTGTTCACATAAATGGCCACTAATGTTCTCTGTTAGTATCTGGGGAAAGCTTTTCGTGCTAAAGAATATTTCTTGTGTTTGTTTGACAGTGGCGCCTCCTCAGAATGACGTACAGCCTCCTGTTGCTCCCAGTTCCTCCAGCCACGCCCCTCCCCCCGCCAGCTCATCCCGGTATCGGGAACGCCGCTCCCGCAGAACGCATCGTAGTGGGGGAACCAGGGATGACCGCTACAGATCAGGTCAGCAAGAAGTCCTGCATCAAAAGCCTCTGATGTCAGAACTCGGTCCTGCTTCACTTGTAAAACGCGTCTGATCAGCCAACGTCTGTTTTTACCTGTTGAGCCAACATGTTTTCAAGCCCAGACTCTGGGCTGCCTCAAAGGGACCAATTATGCAAAGTTTTATTGGAAGTGTGTTTGTCTGTGTGTGCACGAGGGGCTGAGAGAGACGGAAAAACAAAACAAAACACTGCAGTGTTGGAAATGAAAGCTGGGAAGCATCTCAGGAGCCACATTCACATTATTGTGCCAAAACTCAGCCAAAGTAGGATCGACGGAGTTTCCAGCATCACTACTGAGGCTTGAGTGTAGCTTTATCAAGACTCCATGTGAGATCAAGAAATAAGACCACTCTCATACCACGCTGAGGTAAAAATAAAGCCAGACTTTTATTTAAAATCTGATTCAAGTACAGATATTTACAAATTTGTTCTTTGGATCACATTTGCTCCTCTCTTACAATACAGTTAACAATTTACTCTGCAAGTGTGACAATAACTTGGTCAGAATGACTTTGTAGACAACGTATAGATAGATCTGCAGCCCCCAGAGTGTAAATGAGCAGGATTTCTCTGCCTGGAAATCTTTAGTTATCATTCATGCTAATTCTCATTGTCTATTTTAGTAGATTTAGAATTAATTTTGGTTTTCAAAATCGATTCATGCCAGCTCTTGAATCAATATAATATTATTGTTTTTATAACTCTTAAACCCATGGGTGTTCATAGTTTATAGAGAGATACAGCCAAAAAGGGTAATAATAATAATAAAAATAATAATTGATTACAATGCAAATATTGTTGATGAATTAAATCATAGTGACCCATCTTTAGCAATGTTCTTCAATTAAAAAAAAAAAATTAAATTTCAAGTGAAATGAAAGGAAAAATACAATTTCGGATATATATTTTGATATGAGTGCTGCCAAATTACTCTTTCTGTTTGTGTGATCAATACATATACCTTTACACTGCTGTGACACTTTATAAAACTATATTATTATTACTAAATGACGTATATGAAATAAGAGCCCAGCATAACTATTTAATATATACTTCTTAAAAACTTTCACTAAGGTAGTTTCCAAGATATCACTATCACGAGAAATCATGTAGTGTTTCTGTGACTTTGTAAGTAAACATGCACATATGCATGTTCACATTTAGCTCAGTTTTCAGATGTTTTGACCACATCAATAACTGTAATTTTTGCATGCAAATGTGAAAACACCTAATCTAGTTACAAATTAACACTTTTTTCCTCTAACACAATGCTGGCTACAGCAGCTACATGTTGCAGCTCTGATACCTGAATACCTAGAAGAAGAACAAGAACTACTAAAAACAAAAAGCTGAAGAAGACAGTTTCCACGTTTGTGTTTACTTGTCCACCAGTAACAGACACCCAGGACAGCAGTCCAGCAGTGGGGGGGTTTTGCCATAAGTAAAAGCTAGATGATGTTTCCTAAAAGACAATTTAATATTCCATCATGAGAAAATTCAAACTGATAATAATAAAAGGCTTCCTGAGCTTCTAGCTTTGTGTCTTTGTACAGATGAGGTAGTCTACAGCTTCCTGTACAACAGTAGTGTAAAGCTGTGATGACATACTTTACCTCAGCTGTTTATATCTGATCTTAATTCTTTGTTGTCAGCTGCTCTTCTTAGCAACAGGTAGTGAGAGAAAAAAGACTATGGATGTTGTTTTCCTGTACTTTCAGAATTGCTGGAAATTTGGGGATGTGGCAGAGTTTGTGCCGGGCAGCAGCTGGACGTTTAAGTTGTTCAGCCTTTAAACTCAGAGTCCTGGGAATTGATGCTACCAGACGTTGTTGAGTAGAGTTCAGCAGGAGACGAGTAGAATATAAATAATAACCCTGGCTGTGTTTGCATCTCATCTTTTTTTTCCCCTCTGGATATTGGTGGTTGTTGCAGTGCCCCAGCTTCTACAGATGACTGATGTTTTTATATTAATCTTAGAAAACTTATTCAATATGGCAGTAGTTATAATTGAAATGTTAAAAAAACTACAAATAAAGTGAAATATATTTCATATAGTAGTGTCATTGGCTATATTTGGTCACAATTTTGGCTTTATAGCAGGTATTTCATGCTGTGGTGACTGATATCTGCTGATATCTGTGCAGACTTGCATCATGATAGTTCATCCAAAAGTTCATGAGTTTTCTATTCAGAACTCAAAATAGACAAAACTCAACAACAACTAAGACAAAAAAAACCAAAACAAACTTATACACCAAATGTAACTTAGACCAGGAGTTCAGTTTTTGTGAGATTTGAACCCACAGACAAACACTTTAAAAATATCAGTTTTTTTTTTCAAGCACTTTGGAAGATTTTTTTTTGTTTTTACAAGTCTACACAGGATTCATCTCTGTGTTTCTTTTTGTGTGTGTTTTTAACCTACAAAGAAGCAGACAAACAAGCAAACAGGCAGAGAAGAGAAAGAGTGTCACTTATACATCTGCAGAGTCAACAGAGGAATAAAATGTTTATCAATTCATTGAATACATATAAACCCTGATTTAGTTGTCTTTTTTTTTAGTTATGGTATCAAAGTACACTGAAGTCTCATTTCTAATGTTTCTCTCCCTATTATGCCCTATAAACAATCACACAAGATCATGTTTGCAGTTCTCGACCAGAGTAACACAGATGAAAGCTGATAAAGGGTTCATACTATTGGTCTACTTTTGTCAGCATTGATTGGAGCTGATTTAAGAAACACAACAAACCTCCACGCACCCTACTGTGCTTATTGCCGTGGAGACAGCCATCATCCTCCCGGACATGTGTAAAGAATCAGCCTCTCGTGATGCTCCACTGTGAAGGAGGGCTTCAGCACATTATGAGAAAGGATGATCTAGCCTTTAGCAATCTGTTCAGCAGAATGGCGGTTATGTAATTATGGTCCCCACTGCTGCTGTGTAGTGAGCTGTGCTTGATGATTTATTTAATTCTGTTGATGTTTGAACAGAAATGATTTCCACTGCAATAATCTGTTTGTGTTTTTTTCTTAAATAAGTGTTGCACATGTTTTGTTGCATGGCCTGAATGAGTCGCTGTTCACATGGTGCTTTTAATGCCCCTGTGGGTGTCTTCAAGCGAAAGTACGTCTGTGTTTATTGCTGTGTGCATTTGCGTGTGTAGGCATGTGAGTGGGCTAACACACAGCTTTGTTCTCTCCTTGTGCTTTCTTGCTTCAGAAGGAAAACCTTATCATCTTCTGGGGATGTTTCCTCTGACTCCTCTTAAGATTTTAACAAAATCAGACCGTAAAGAATTCAGCCAGCCGTTAGCAACTGCACAGTTTCACATCAGCTGAAATAAACAAGTGTATTACATCAAATCAGAACGGGTATTTTTACAAGCATGAACTGATTATCTAAGAATCCTAATGTCAAAAATATTGCTGTTTCTTTCTTTGTACCCTTCAGACGATCTCCTAGAACTTGCCTGATTTATCTTTCTGTGGGAAGTTTAAATCGGTTTTCTTTTGAAGGCAGTCAAGAAGGCAATTTCTTTACAGTGTTATGGCTACATTCAAAGAAACCCGAACAACCATCACTGTATTACATTAAAATGGTTCAACATGAAAGAAAATTGTTGCTAAAACTCTTGCGCCTGACACAACTGTACAGATTCATCAAGAACTTCAAAGAGAAAGGTTGAAGTGCAGTTAGCAAACCCTCGGGACATGCAAGCCAGTCCACCAAGAATCATTTCCCTGTGAAAGAATTGTGTCACCACCAATGCAGAGCTCGCTCAGCAATGGCAGCTGGTGAGTTTGAATGCATCTGCAGCACAGTGAGGCCAAGACCTTTGGACAAAGGTCTGGGGACAAGAGTGGCAACAAATAAGCAGATTCTGTCCAAAAAAAAAAAAAAAATCAGGCCAGACTGAAATACTGCAAGAAATATAAGAACTAGACAAGGCTGGTGCAAAGCTGCTTTCTCAGATGTTTAGGAAATCTGAAAAATCATTTATTCTCAGAGGAAATTGTAAGTGTAACTTTGAGTCTCATATCATGACGGCAATAAAATATACTCAGAACTCAGTGTTTGAGTTGCTTCTGAGAGACTGGGTCATTTTCATTTCCACCTAAAACCACTGCCATTAATGAAGAATAGTATTGAAATGTCCTCCAAGGGCAGCTGCTCATATAATCCAAGAGCAGCTCGGTGATTATCTGTTTATTTCTCAGCGTGATGGAGCACCATGTCACAAGGCAAAAGTAATCATGTTTGATTTTTATTCTATCAACAACCTGTGTGATTCCTCAAAAAGTGGATGGACAATCAGAAAATTACACATTATGATCAACTTTGGACATTAATACAGAAAGAATGCCATCAGTCAGCATGCCAGAGCAAACTGCTTGTTGAGGAAGAGTTGAAGGATCAAAAGTGTTAATATTACCTCTTTGACTAAAGCTGATGTATTTGCCAATAAAAGCATTTGAATCTTATGAAATGTTTTTTTTAATGTTCCTTAGTATGCAGTGGAAACGTGAAAATATGAGAGGACCAAAGTTTGCAAAAACACTGAATTTGGCTACAGCCATACAGGTGGAGACATTTAAGGTTGGATTATTGTTCATTTAAGGGCCATAAAACAGTTTCTCATGTCGGGATTGTCAATTCCCCAGTTGTCCAGTCTTCTAGTTTGATGTAAGAAACAGTTACCAAATAAGCCAGTTTTAAAGGAAATCAGTTGTTTTGGGATTTTAGAAATGCCTCCTTGCATGTTGGTGCCATTTTACAACTGTTTCTTTTGGTGTTCTTCATTGGTTTTATTGCTCTGATTGACATTTGGAGTCATCAGGATGAGGCTGTGTTGAACATAAATTATTGTTGTCATCTGTCCATGCAGATATCCACACGGAGGCGGTACAAGCTGCCCTGGCTAAACATAAAGAGGAGAAGATGGCTCTTCCTATGCCTACCAAACGGAGGTCCACTTATGTGCAGAGTCCCATCGAAACTCGCACACCACCAGGTAAGACATAAAAAAAAAAAAAAAAACAATCCAGGTGTCCTCCTGTCCTGTGATGACGCTACACCGAGAGGATACTGGGTACTAACACTGTGTTGCCTCGCATTCAGACTCCTCATCAGGTTCTGAAGATGAATCGGCAGTGCGCAGACAATCCTCAGTGGTCGCTCCTCCTCCTGCGGTCAACCCCAGCTTGCAGAGTCCAGACTCTTGGATCAACCGCTCCGCCCAGGGCTCCTCCACCTCCTCCTCGGCCTCCTCCACCTTGTCCCACGGCGAGGCTAAACCACAGCCCCAGGCTCAGCCGCAGCCTCAGTACAAACCTCAGTACCAGCCTCTTTATCAGCCTCAGCTGCAACCTCAGCACCCACTGCACGAGCAGAGCCGCACTGCAGCAGTGACAGACATGCTGGCTCACAGTCGCATTGGTAAAACATTAATGGACACAAAGTTTATCACATACTCATTCAACAGTTTCTAAAATTTTCTGAGGACGTATTCTCCTGATGATCTGCCTGAAATCACTCAATGAAGGGATTTAGATGCAAGTAAAGAATATTAAAGCTATAATATCAGCAAGATGAGAACCTCAGGACATACTGTTTTCCCCACAGCCCCTGCTCAGAACAGTGCCCCCCCACCTGATGTGACAGCTGTGGCCCCGCCATCCAGAGGCCCGCGGGTGGACCTGCCCTCCAATGCTGCCGTTCGAGGAATGAGCAAAGGGCAGGCCCGCTCAAGCATGATGGAGACGGCAGACGGTAACGGCCGTTAGTTTGTGTATCTTTGCGTGAGCTAGTTTCCGACTTCTCTTTCTTCAAGTAAATGTTGATGTCTGTCTAGCTTTGACATTATTATTAATCAGATCTTATTGCCTTCTTTTTTTCTCAATCTTCTCTACCCTATCACGTTTATTTTTCTGGCTGATAGGAAGAAGTAATATGCAGAGTAAGGAATCTCCTTTTAGTATTTAGTGTCCATGGCCTTTTGTGTTTCCCGGTGAACCCTTACTCTCCCTCCTGTTTGCAATGGGTGATTTCTTTAAAAAAAAAAAAAAGATGAGAAAAATCCAACAAGAACGACACCCAACCAAAGTGAATCCTAATGTGTGATCCCAAGCAAAAAACAAGTTTATTCCAATTCTCACCTTGTAATCCCCGTGTTGACAACACTCACCAAGCGTTTGCTGCTGCTTTTCATTCCCAAAATAGATGACCATCATTTCCAAGAAAAATGATTAAAGCTTGATTTACTCAATTCTTAATACAAATGTTGAATGGAATGAAGAACAGCAGACTGTGAGATGGTAAGATGTTTGTTCCGGTTGTGTTTTGTCACTGTCTGACACATGCGACTGTGTGTTTCTCCGTGCTGGTGGTCCTCTCCACCTTCATCCTACCTGCAGGAGTTCCTGTGAGTAGCAGAGTGTCCACGAAGATCCAGCAGCTGCTCAACACTTTGAAGAGGCCTAAGAGGCCCCCTCTTAGCGAGTTCTTCACCGATGACTCCGAGGAGATCGTCCAAGGTACAGATCCTCATGAAACGCTTCAAGCAGCACTGTACAGAAGTAAAATTGCTGTGTAAAACGCAAAAAACAGAGCACGCTGATTGAAAAAAAAAAATCAACCTTTTATTCATAATAGGCCATAAAAAACACATCAAATGTTAAAACAGAGAAGCAGAAACTACATCAGATCAATACACATAAAAAGAGCTGTATTGGCCAGTTTCGCTGTTGGACAACCATCATTGTTTCTCCATCATAGTGCCCCAGCCAGACCCCAACACACCTAAGCCAGAGGGCCGGCAGATCATCCCAGTGAAAGGGGAGCCTCTGGGAGTCGTCAGCAACTGGCCCCCAGCCTTGCAGGCAGCGTTGGCTCGCTGGGGGGCCACTCAGGGGAAGAGCCCCGCTCTCACTGCTCTGGACATCACGGGCAAGCCACTGTATACACTGACTTATGGTGAGACATGGGAGTGTGGGATAAAACAGGGTTCAGTTGTTTATATGTGAAATTGTTGTATTTACATGAAATATGACATGTTGCTGGGAGTCATACGTCATGATTGAGAAGTTCTTTTTTTTTTTTTTTAAAAAAAAAGGATGGATAATTTGAAAAGTATGAACTCAATGACATGAGATTTTCTTGGCAGCGGTAGGATGTGTTTCCTGTCCTCCTAACTGCCTCCTCCCTGCCCCACCTTCTGTCTGCTAGGGAAGCTGTGGAGTCGCAGTGTGAAGCTGGCGTACACGCTCCTGAACAAGTTGGGCAACAAGAACGAGCAAATCCTCAAACCTGGAGACAGGGTGAGAGCGGACACACACACACAGGCCAAGAGGAGATTTATTTAGCATGGGCGGTACAATAAAACATCTTGCATTTACTATCTGTATTTATTGCATCGGCCTGCTGAATTCCTTAATTTAAGTCTGTAGATTTATAACAGGCACTGAACCGGTCGGGGTCATTTGTTGCTAACCTGTGAATTATCTGCCAAAGATGGACGGTAATTCACCATGAGGACAGAGGATAGACAGTATCCACTGAAACTAGTCCCAAGTGAAGCAAATAACATCAGTTAGGCAGCTGTCATTGTACTGATACATTTCCAAGACTAATAACACAACCTTTCTGACACACTTTGCTGCTTATTAAAGATAGTCCTAATCCACGGGTGACAACACCTTAGAAAAACACATAAAACATTCCCAAACTGAAAGTGAACTTTCTTTGTAGGTGGCACTTGTGTACCCCAACAGTGACCCTGGGATGTTCTGGGTGGCCTTCTACGGCTGCCTCCTGGCTGAAGTTATTCCTGTACCTATTGAGGTGCCACTGTCTCGGAAGGTACGCAAACCAAGAGGAATATGTGCACTTGCGTGAGCATTTTCTGTTCAAACCTGAGCGTGGTTCTTTTTTCGCATGTGTGGTGGTTTTAGGATGCAGGTATCAGCCAGGTGGGCTTCCTGCTCGGTAGCTGCGGCGTTGGTCTCGCTCTAACCAGTGAGATTTGCTTGAAGGGTCTGCCCAAGACCCCCACTGGTGAAATACTGCAGTTCAAAGGTTGGTGAGCCCCATCATGAACATTTTATTATCTAAAAATGCAGTAATATTGCATGAATACAAAAAGGGAGGATGACTTTACTTTTTCTGATGACTTTTTCTGACAGGCTGGCCTCGACTTAAGTGGGTGATAACAGACTCAAAGTACCTGACCAAGCCGTCTAAAGACTGGCAGCCACACATCCCCACTGCTAACACTGACCCTGCATATATAGAGGTAACAGATGTGCTTGGTGCGTCTGCTCCGGTGGTTACTACGATGTTAGTGTTTACTCTTCTAGATTTCACTGCTCAGTTGCTGTGGAAATTTAAAACACTTTTGCTTTGAACCCTGTCAACATAAAACGCCCAAAAGATGAGCCCAGTGAGCTTTGCGTAAGTGTTCACAGGTCCTCCATATGCTCCTTCTCTGTGTAGTATAAGGCGAGTAAAGATGGCACGGTAGTGGGTGTGGCGGTGTCTAAAGTGGCCATGTTGACCCACTGTCAAGCGCTGACTCAGGCCTGCAACTACTGCGAGGGTGAGCGGAGTTGTGATGTTGTCTTTCTTCATCATCTGAGAGGTTCTTCATCAGAAAGTCTGAAGTGTGTCTGTTTTTCTCAACTTTTAAGGGGAAACTTTAGTGAATGTCCTGGACTTCAAGAAGGATATGGGCTTGTGGCATGGCGTTCTCACGGTGGGTGTCACTGCCTCTGATCTTCACTGAAGATGGTCAGTCTTACTATAGTACTTGGCGTCCATTACATGGTGTTAATAACACTCTGTTTTTCTTTTCCAGGCTGTAATGAACAGGATACACACGATCAGCGTTCCTTATGCAGTAATGAAAGCTTGTCCTCTCTCCTGGGTACAGAGGGTCCACATCCATAAAGGTGAATTACACCAGTCATCCAGCTTGAGTAATATTACAATATTAAAAAAGAAACTATTATAATTATAATAATATGCCACGTTGCTCTTGCTGTTGTTCAGCTCGTGCTGCTTTGGTGAAGTGCCGTGATCTGCACTGGGCCATGATGGCTCATCGGGACCAGAGAGATATCAGCCTGGCTTCATTACGAATGCTCATTGTTGCTGATGGTGCTAATCCCTGTGAGAAAAAGCTTTATTAGACCTGGTCTTTTCAAATAGAGCAAATTAGATGCAATGTGTTGAATCACTCGTCTCTTCTTGTCCAGGGTCAGTCTCCTCCTGTGATGCCTTCCTGAATGTGTTTCAGTCACATGGGCTGAAGCCTGAGGTCATTTGTCCCTGTGCCACCTCTCCTGAGGCCATGACCGTAGCTATACGCAGGTATCTCTCCTTCCCATTATTCTTGAAATATTTCACCATTATGTAGAATGTGAAATAAAAACTCACAAAAGGACTGAAAACCATTCCCTCATCTAACTTTCACCCATGACACTTCCACACCCTCTATTTCCATCCCGGGCTCATGAGAGGATACTATAAATAATGAGGTCATATCCTTTTTTTTTTCTCCTTTCCTTCAGGTGTTAGATTTTACTTCTCTTCAAGTAAAAGGTCATCTAATTTACAAACGCCATGATCTGCTCTAAAGAAAAGTATTATTTTACACAGAAATAAGGCTCCTGAACTACCCGAAAAGCCTTGTTTATCAACCAGCCTTTTCTGTCCGTCCTCATCTACATCACCATCTAACATGCTTGCATAATGTCTGATCATACAGCCTGGTGGCAGTGGGGTGTGTATTGGCAGATGGTTAACAGTAAGAGCAGGAGGGATGGATGTAAACATATACTTTGGATCCATTTGTGTCCTTGTTTAGACCGGGAGTCCCGGGTGCACCCCTCCCGGCCCGTGCCATCCTTTCTATGGGCGGCCTGAGTCACGGTGTCATCAGGGTTAATACGGAGGACAAGAACTCCGCTCTGACTGTGCAAGATGTGGGACACGTCATGCCTGGAGGTGAGGATATAAGGAAAGATGCATGAGTCAAGAGAAAAGCAGAAAACCCATCTGAAAGATAGGTTCTCATGAGAAAAATTCAAATGTTGAATTTTAAAAATGTCAGCATTTCTTCGCTCCACAGCAGTTTTCTTTTAAACCGAAATATGTTTGAATGGTAACGCTTAAACTCTCTACAAACCGTTTTATAATTTGTTTCTCATTAACCCATTCACACTGCAACAAAGAAAAACACATGTCTTAAAATATGCAACAACAAATCTTTAGACTCAGTTGAAGTTAACAAAAAAAAGAAAAGAAAGCATATTTGCAGTAATATCCACTACAAAGAAGCTGTGATCAAAAGCCAGGCTGGAATCTACAGTTTTATTTTATTCATAAATCCAATTTATGAAGCCTGTTTTATCTTTCCAGCTCTGATGTGTATAGTTAGGCCAGACGGGCCTCCTCAGCTGTGTAAAACAGATGAGATAGGAGAGATAATAATCAACTCCCGTGCCGGAGGCACCATGTACTACGGTCTTCCTGGACTCACTAAAAACACCTTTGAGGTATGAAAGAAGACGTGAACCTCCTGCCTTCATATGCTGGTACAAACTACATTAGAAAAGCTGCAATGTGGCCTTCTTCTGTGTTCAGGTGATACCAGTTAATGCCAATGGCGTTCCCATAGGAGAGATCCCATTTGTGCGCTCAGGACTCCTGGGGTTTGTTGGCCCAGTAAGTAGAAGTCTTTCATATGAGTGAAATATCTATGGTCATTTGAAACCATTCTTCTCGTACAGTTTAATGATCCTGCTGTGTGTTTCTCCATCTACCCAGGGCAGTCTGATCTTTGTGGTGGGGAAGATTGAGGGTCTGCTGATGGTGAGCGGGAGGAGACACAACGCTGATGACTTGGTGGCCACAGCTCTGGCCGTGGAGCCAGTTAAGACGGTGTATCGTGGGAGGTGAGGAGAGAAAAAAAAAAAAAGATGAAGTGAAATATTTTGAGAGTTAAGCGCAAACCATGCCTCATCACTGCTGACATCTAGTGGTGTAGATGAAACACAACAGACACCGAATGAAATGTTGAAGTATCAAAAGTTTCTCACTTTTACTGGATGCATTTAAACTGCTCATTTCTGTTTGACCTCCAGATCCGCAAACTAATCTTAACTGTATTTGTCTGCTTTCTTGAATGTGGATGTCAGGATTGCTGTGTTTTCAGTCACAGTGTTTTATGATGAGAGGGTAGCAATTGTGGCAGAGCAGAGGCCGGATGCCAGCGAGGAGGACAGCTTCCAGTGGATGAGTCGAGTGCTTCAGGTAAATCCGCTCACCATCTCATTTCACTGTTTTTTTTTGGAGAGCAACCAGCAACAGTCTAAACTCAACTCTTATTTTTCCACCGAAGTGTTTGAACAAAGACCTCCACACATCAATATTTTGTCTGAAAAGTTTTTGTATTAAGCTGTTGCAGTTTTTCTTTTTGTAGGCTATTGATAGCATCCACCAGGTTGGCCTCTACTGTCTGGCTCTGGTCCCAGCCAACACCTTACCCAAAACACCCCTGGGTGGCATCCACATCTCTGACACCAAACAGTACTTCTTAGAAGGCAACCTCCACCCCTGCAACATCCTGATGTGTCCCCACACCTGTGTCACCAACCTGCCCAAACCCCGCCAGAAGCAGCCAGGTACATCTCATGCAACATGTTTGAAAATGACTTCTGAAAAGACCATCGCTTTATCTTTGCTAAGGTTGTGGAAACTCAATTCTTCCTGAGAAGTAAATGCAGCCAGTGAGTTTGGGACCAAAGCACTGAAGCTGAGAGGAACTACTTTCTCTATTTTACATAGTGCACACAGAATTTGGCAAGCGAATATCCAACTAGGAAAAAAAAGGAAGATAATTATAGGACTGAGTGATATTTTGAGAAAGAAAGGAACAAAACCTTCCCAGTGGGTCTCACAAAAAAATGATTAGAAAGACATCAACTTGGAAGAAAAACTCTAAACTATTTAGGAAGTACGGTTGCTCTCATCCCACCCAAGACAGTAAACATGGAATACTAGAGACAACTTTGTGGCGTGTCCTGACACGTCCTGCTCAACTACAAACTCCTGCAGATTCATCCAGCGCTGTCCTTACATCTGTCTTCTGGTTTATAAGTTGAGATCCAATTCAAGTGTCTTTTAAGTTTCAGTACTCCAGTGTTTCTGGGCCAAAATCACTGGTATTTCCTGCATATTCCTCCAACACCAGCTACTTTTTTTTCCAACTATGACTCTCTCTAAAGCCACTCTCGCTGCCCTCTTGTGTTTATCTGAAACATTTTGAGTTGGCAGTGGTAACAAATACACATTCATTTCAACACGACACAAGTCTGAACAGCGATACACGAACAGACAAACGGGAACAGGAGCAGTGGGTTAACTTGGCTCCTGATCAACAATTCAGAAGAATTTGACAGATGGAGTTATAAATAAATGAATAGCAGCGCTGTCCAAACTTCCCTCCTCTGTGGTTTTATCTGTGCAATTAGGTGCAGCACCACATCATTTTTTTTCACATCTGAATAAATTCGTATAGCAAAACAAGTTATGAGAAAAAAATTAACTTCAGTAGCACAAACAAATGATGGAATGCTGTCACTTTAACAGATCGAATAATCCATTAATATTATGTATCTTATGTCTGATAAAGGGTTAGTGCTTAGTGTTCCTGTCACGTTGCCCAGAGTTAAACAGACTTATCACCTGGTTAACATGGGTTATTATTTTGCATCACCTGCAGTGGTCATGGATTAGCGCTCCTCATCTCTCTGGTACGCGTCTTATCTTGTAGTTGGCGTGGGCCCTGCGTCCGTCATGGTGGGCAACCTGGTGGCAGGAAAGCGGATTGCCCAGGCTGCAGGGAGGGACCTCGGCATGATCGAGGACCAGGATCTTGTCCGGAAGGTATTTGGCGATGAACAGTAAAATTCACACTTTCACACAGCTTCTGCTAAATATTTTCCTCCCAGAAGAGCATGTAACTGGTAGCAATGCTCAGATTGTGAAAATGAAAGATAAACTGCGGATTTTTAGTCTTTCCATTCCCACTTCAAAAATAAACGTAAGCAGTGGTCAGTTTTATTTAAAAAACAAAAAAATCTGGACTCTTCTTCTCCTCTGCTCTCCTTTCTCTTTGGATGTAGCTGTGTATGTGGCCCACTGTGATGGTAAGATTAATGGCTCCCTGTGGCATGTTTCCTACTCCCTTTTTCACTCTTGTTATTGTCTTATCTGTACTGTATTGTAGCTTTTTTGTGTGCTTGTTCTAAATTCTGACAAAAGCGAAAATTTGCATGATTTTTTTTTCCTGTTTTTTTTTTTTTTTTCCCTAAGACATAAAACGTCCTGTGGCTATCCTGTGCTTTGCCGCAGATGTTCTTTAGCTTTCAGATCCTGAGTTATTGTTCATTACGTTGAGAGCCCGGCTGGCTCAAAGTAAGCAGTGTAAATTGTTGTTATTGAACACTGGCAAGCGATAATTTATGCTGGACACTTACCTTGTAGGTTATGCAATCTCATAGCATCATTTCATTTTGTATATTTTTCAGGTGTATTAAATTATTTCTACCATCATTTACTTTAATACAGCATCAGTATTTGACAGAGGCTTTACAGTGGAGGGCCCAAACCGATGCGGACCACGTCCTCTATGTTCTTCTAAATGCAAAGGTATCTGTCAGTACACTGAGTGGCTTAGAGTGTCACCAACGGACACGACTTAGTCGCTTTTTAAGCTTTTTCCATGCATCTTATTTATAAGTTATTGCAACATGAATGGTACCTTCGGTGGGAGCCAGTTTTTCTTCCTCGGTCCGTTAACATGTCCTTTCCTTCAGGGTGTAACAGTGGGCACAGCAACGTGCGTCCAGCTTCACAAGCGGGCGGAGAAGATCGCCGCAGCGCTGATGGAGAAAGGCAGCATCAACACTGGGGAGAATGTGGTGCTGTTGTATCCTCCTGGTGTGTTTTCCTCTGACTTTCTGTCTGAATATCACTCTCATGGATGGAAATTATAGTGAGACCTAGATGATTTTGTTTTGGTTTTATTTATGTCCATGTTTGCCCTCTTTTTTTTTGTTGTTGTTGTAGGCATTGATCTGATTGCAGCGTTCTACGGTTGTCTCTATGCCGGCTGTGTCCCAGTAAACGTCAGGCCCCCGCACCCTCAGAACCTGGCAGCTACGCTGCCTACTGTCCGGATGATCATTGATGTATGCGTGAGCTCTGTTTGTGCTTGTCCTTTGGTTCGTCAGTAGCTCTGTGTGTCGTAATGTTTGCTTCTACCATTTATAAATAACATTTCGAGTTGATTTAGATTTTGTTGTGTTTGTTGTGTGCTGTGCTTTGAACAGATTTCTATGGGTTCAAAATGCTCTGAATTTCTTTCAAAATTTCCAGCTATTCTGGAGGTTTAAAAAAAAAGAAAAGAGAGAGGTGAATTCTTAAGAGTAGTTGTTTTGGACATACAACACCCAGACTTTGAAAAAGTGGTTAAAAATTATGATAGAAACCTTGTCATACAAAAAATGTTGACCAGAAGTAGCGAGGAGACAGAAAATTTTGAAAAATCATGGGGCAGTAGTCTTCTTTTCAGGGAATAAGGGGAAAATACCTCGGGGATGTGATTTTAACTGGCATTTGAAGTGCTGCAAGTGAATTTTTATTTCAGGGTCCTCTTGTCTTGTCATTTTATATGATCTGATGCCTTATAATCCTGATAGTTATTAATTTATGCTGGAAATGGGCTTGAGATAGAATAAAGTAATGCTCTAAAGCTGTCTATTTATATGTTCAAGCAAAGAATATTAAAAATTTCATGTTTATTCTCTATCATCTGAATCATACTTGTCTTCTGTTCTTCTGTAGGTTAGTAAAGCTGCATGTATCCTGACAACACAAAACCTGATGAGGATCCTTCGCTCCAAAGAGGCTGCAGCCTCCGTCAACATTAAAACCTGGCCAACAATCATCGATACAGGTAATAAACCCAAATAAGTGAATTAAGCTGCATCTTACTGTATTTTATCAAGACAATTTGAAAGAAAAGACAAGTCAGAGTTGGTCAAATCTCTCTTTTAATGACTCGTTTTTGCAGTTGTTATTGCTTGATATGACAAAGCTTCGTTTTTGTTTTGTTACTTGTAAAATTTGTACTCCTCTTGTTTTGGCAGATGACCTTCCTCGCCGCCGGCCTCCCCAGATCTACAAGCCACCCACAGCAGAAATGATAGCTTATCTGGACTTCAGTGTGTCCACTACAGGCATGCTCACTGGGGTCAAGGTGAGCTGTGCAAATTTTGCTTGTTTTGTTTAATGGGTTCAAAGCAACTCTTTAATACTTGCTGATGTTCCTATCTTATACGGTCTTATAGTTACACTTATAGTGTGTGTGCAACAGTGTGCATTAACATCCCAGTCAGAGAATTGCAATGAAATTATAATTTGCAAATACTTTATGACTTTTGCTGCCAGAGACGAACAATTTACAAGAAATCTGAACTTTAATTCTGAATCTTTTTTGTGGTTTTTGTGTGATTGTGTCAGATCTCTCATGCAGCAGTCAGTGCACTTTGTCGCTCCATAAAGCTTCAGTGTGAACTGTACTCATCCCGCCAAATAGCCATTTGTCTGGATCCGTACTGCGGTCTGGGCTTTGTCTTGTGGTGCCTCGCAAGGTACAATACAGCATCACTTACTATGCATACATGCTAAGAACAGAGATATATCTGTCTAGATGTTTTTCTATCTCCATTCATGACCTTTTTCACGTTAACTTCTTGTCTCAGCGTTTACTCAGGTCACCAATCCATCCTGATTCCTCCCTTTGAGCTGGAGAGCTGCCTGTCTCTGTGGCTGAGCACGCTCAGTCAGTACCGCATCAGAGACACCTTCTGCTCCTACTCTGTCATGGAGCTCTGCACCAAAGGACTCGGTACTCAGACTGAGCTACTCAAGGTGAGGACTCTGCACATGTAGAAACATTAATCATAACAAAAGAAGCTGTGGATTTAACTGTTATTTGTGGGTGCGTTTTAGGCTCGTGGTGTGAACCTGTCCTGTGTGCGGAGCTGTGTAGTGATAGCAGAGGAACGCCCTCGTCTCGCACTCACACAGTCCTTCTCCAAGCTGTTTAAGGATATTGGATTGTCGTCCAGGGCTGTCAGCACTGCTTTTGGCTCCAGGGTTAACCTGGCTGTCTGTCTGCAGGTGCACCATCCAGCAGGACTTCATATTCACATTAAATTACAGCTGAAATGTAGAGCGATGGGACCAATGTGTGAATGTCTGTGTGTTACAGGGTACCACCGGTCCTGATCCCTGTACAGTGTATGTAGATATGAAATCTCTACGCCACGACAGGTGAGAATATATCACCTGGAAGCCTGTAGTTTCCTAAACTGAGTCATAGAAACTTGACAAGAGATTGAAAATGTATAGCTTGGTGAAAAGCCCTTTACCACCACACTGAGAGGCTCTTTTAATTCTCCTATCCTGTGGTGCTGATAATATAGTCTATCATTCTTAGTTAGTTTGATTGCTGCAGTCTTTTTCAGTAGATAACAGGCCTGAACATCAGGTAGACCAGTTTAGAGTCTGAATTCTTAATACAAAGCGTTGCAATGCTAATACATGCTGAATGTAGGTTTGTATTGTATTGCTGAAATAAGAAAAGTTTTCCCTGAAGTAAACATAATCTATGTTCCTCTAAAGCCTGTACATATCATTCGACCTCTTCACAGTCCCTTCACAGATGTAGAAGTTACTTGTACGATGCGGATAAATGTGCCCTACACTATCACAGATACTTACTTTTGCACTGCGCCCTGTTAGTAAGATGGATGTTTACTCCCCTCTTTAGCCTGAAAGATGGAAGAGTTTAAATTTTTTATTTGTCAGAACACAGGACAGTTTTCTATCCAGCCTTAATCTATCTTGAATGAGCTTTTTCTATGAGAATGTGGAAATATTTCTTTGTCTTCTTGATGTATTTTTTTATTTGAATGGTAGAATTTCATCTAAATTAGTTTATGCTCTGATAAAATAAGTTCACTGGTAGTACTTTTTTTTTTTTTTTTGGAAGTGCTTCCGAGCCCATGCAGTAATTCACAACCAAGAAATGTGACTATTTCAGATGAAGTGATGGTTTAGCTCCTGAAAGTCACAGCTAGTTATTTTTTGTTTCGCGCTTCCTCCCATACTTACATGGATTTCTTCAGATTCTCTGCAACTTTAATGATACCATGAGCCCAAAAAATATTTACCAATCTCTCTACAGCAAAAATTTATTTCTCTCTCCCTCTCTGTGTGTGTGTGTGT
>JAOWBL010000020.1:410026-441157 GCA_028564865.1 Zenarchopterus dispar | reverse complement strand
TACATATATATATATATGTATATATATATATATATATATATATAGAGTACATGTTTTGCCAAACTATGTTCTATATTTACTTTATCAAAACTGTTTTCCCTTTGCTGAACTTTTTTCTTAAACAAACACAAAAAAAGGCATATAAAATTTATCACTTTCAACAGTTGCTATTTATTTCTGTTTTTGTAATTATTTTCAGGTAAATATATAATTTATAAGCGTGGAAAATCATTCATTTGACTCTTTTTCTGTGCTTTTTGGGGTTTATGAAACAGGCTTTTGCAAACATCAGAAATAGTAATTCATGTAAAATACTGCGTGTGTCTTACCTGCTTGTGCTGTTGGCTGTTTCAGAGTACGGCTGGTGGAGAGAGGGGCACCTCAGAGTCTTCCTCTAATGGAGTCTGGCAAGGTGGGATACATCATGTGCATTCCAGATGTGCAAATTGTAAAATTTTTAGTTAAAGGCATGTTCACAGTGTATGTTTTTATCATTTCCAGATATTGCCAGGTGTTAGGGTGATAATTGTTAATCCAGAGACCCGAGGCCCACTCGGTGACTCTCATCTTGGAGAGGTGAGTAGAAGTTTCTTCTTCTGGGGTGACAACACTGCAGCATCAAGACAGAACTGTCCTGCTGCGACGTCCTCTTCTCTAAAATCAGCAGCATGTGTTCCTCTCTGTCTCTGTGTCTCTCAGATCTGGGTGAACAGCCCTCACAATGCCAGTGGCTACTACACCATCTACGGAGAGGAGGGGCTTCAGGCGGATCACTTCAACACCAAGCTCAGCTTCGGCGACCCCCACACTTTATGGGCCAGAACTGGATACTTAGGCTTTGTAAAAAGAACTGAGCTTTTGGATGCAAGCGGGGGTAAATGAACAGAGTTAAAACTTCAAATATTGTTATTAATTCAATTGCTGATCTAAGCACGGTCCTCCAGTAACTAAATATAGTTTCCTGTCTTGTGTCTGCTAATTCCTCTGGTTTGCTGGTGTTTCCCTCCATTTCTGCTCCCAGATCGGCATGACGCTCTCTTTGTGGTGGGCTCACTGGACGAGACTCTGGAACTGCGAGGGTTGCGTTACCACCCCACTGACATTGAAACGTCCGTTTCAAGGGCTCATAGAAGTATCGCTGAGAGGTAACTCCCCCCCAGTGATCAGCACCTCTACATTATCCTTGTTGTGCTATAATTTTTTGCTTCTAGTTTTCTATCAAATCACAGTCCTCAGAACATTCTTTCTGAGTTGTGTTCCTCTTAATAACTATCAACCAGAACCTCTCATGTGATTGATTTGATGCTGTGATGAGTGACTTTCTGCTCTTTCCTCACAGTGCTGTGTTTACATGGACCAACCTGCTGGTGGTGGTGTCAGAGCTTTGTGGTTCTGAGCAGGACGCGCTGGACCTGGTACCTCTGATAACCAACGTGGTCCTCGAGGAGCACCACCTCATCGTGGGCGTGGTGGTCATTGTGGACCCTGGGGTCATACCCATCAACTCCAGAGGAGAGAAGCAACGCATGCACCTTCGCGACTCGTTCCTCGCTGACCAGCTGGATCCTATCTATGTTGCTTACAACATGTGAGCGCTTGTGGTGGTCTGGGTTCACTTGGCCACTTTTTTCTGCAGCAGCATCTCAACGTCTGGCTTGGCAGCAGGTGTAAAGCAAAAGCATGAACCACATGTACTGACTCGCCCTGTGTGACACCAGCATCTTGGCCACTGCATGTCTGTGATTGGATCTGGAGTTATTCACTGTGTTTTTATATTAAAATAAAATGTGGCAAATGGGACAGCAGTAATGCCTACTGCAAAACATAAAGAAAGAAAAGTCCCCACTGCACTTTTTTTGGAGGAAGGGCAAAATAACACAACAGATCCACTTTATAAAGAACACAGTAGTACTGTCTCAGTGAAGATCTGTCCTCTAATTTTCTAATCACCACAAACACTTGTCCTTTCGTTTCTGCACAGAGCTAATAAACATAAATAAACAACTTGAAATATTTTTTACATGCAGCTTTCAATGGAGTGCACACACACTTGCTAAGCCCTTGTCATTTTTTAAAATAATATAGATAAATGAGAGGACAAACAATAAAAAACAGTCTCTCTCAGTCAATGTGCATACTTATAACATTTATTTTCCCCTGATAATGAAGCCAAATAGATTTTCCTGCTCTAATATAATTCCTGCCTTATAAAACTTCAGCCATACATTCCTATCTTAACTTTTATCGTGTTTACCATTAGAGGCTATGTGCTGACTAGTTGAGAAAACTTTGACAGAAATCCAAAATGATCAATATAAAAGAGGAAAGAGGCCATATTCTGTACAGCAACTTCAAGGGTCTCTTTGTATTTTAGATACTATGAGTTATTGTAAAGATATTTTTAATTGTATAAATGTACAAACGCTTGATTCACCTCACTCAGTTGGTAAATTTCCGCATGAAAAATCTAACTGAGAGACTTTAATAGTAGCAGAAAGAAGACTGTAAATATGATTTAATGGTTGAAAGTAGTTTTGATGTGGGAGACCACGTATATACTCTAAGGGAGGGGAAGCATTGTTAGTCAACATAGATTTAACATGGCACTTTCTCAAAAATAATCTATTTTATTAAAATAATGAGGCATTATAATTAAAGATTTTGGAGCATACAGGATATTTCAAGAATCTTGGCTTAAGAGCTATGAGAGTTTACATGGAGGGCTATCACTGTTAATGCCAGGAATCTTCCCTACCAACAGCCGAAAGAGAAAATACTGTCTGTGGAGGAGGCTACAACAATATTATGACTGTTTCCAGGCTAACGGGTTACTTTGTAAAATCCAGGGCCACAGTTGTTCATCTAATATCCTTTTCCATTGTGTTGCTGAATGGGCATGATCTTTTCAGTTTTGTATTAATTAATGGAGTACACATTGACAAGTTTGGCCTGTTTTCTCTCAGAACTCCAAAAGTTAATTCCAGCCGTGTTTCGTGTTTAAGCAATTTTGTAAATAATTAATTTAAACTCCAAAAGCATTGTTGTTAGTATTGTAGTCAGTAGATTCAAGTCAACATGTGTCATGGATTACGTTCTTTATTCAGTCACTGGATTTATAAGCACTTGCAAATGCAGCTGCAAACCTGAGCCACATTTGAAACATCATTAAATGGCAACTAAATATGTCTGAAGGAGGAAAGACTACATGAAATATTTGCATCAAGGTGTGTTTGCAAAAATGTTTGATCTCCTGCAGTCTTGTGCTTCCCTTGTGCCCCTTGCCAATTTTAAAGGCTATTTGAAATTAATTGTATTTAATTTTGTTAATGAACCCTTAAATGTCTTCATGTAGATATTTTTTTTATTCTGTTTGGAGCTTTGCTGCTGTTTTACTATAACATTCAGCCACACCAAACATCATTTCAGAGAAGTCTTTAATCATCCCACAGGAATGATGATCATTTTATTGATGCACTTTGCTCTTTCTGCTGTGTGTTCTATATTTATCCCTAATTCATGTTATGTTAAGTGTGTTCAGTAATTTTAGACATATTCTGCTCAACATTTGGTTTTGGCCCATTTTAGTCTACCTATAAATGATCTAAAAGCATCTTAGCTTTAACATTGCATCCTGCAGATGCAGCAGAATGTTTGCATGACTTGGCTAAGCACAAGGGCAAAGAAATTGGTTTCAGGTACATTTTATTTTGTGGCAAAAGTGGGGAAGGTAAATATGTATAAAGTTATGTATTCAGGGAGCAAAACTCATATTACAGGGATGGACCAAGTGGTCTCATGGTGCAATCTGTGAGTTGAACCTATAAAATGTAGACATTTGTCAAAATTATTCTCTTGGTAATCATCAAAGCACCTGCAAAACTGGAGAGCAAAGAGAGATGTTACGGACAACCAGACGACATCTACCCGCTTTGCTGGGAAGTCTACAAGGGCTTCTTCTGGTTCCCATTCTTATTTTCACCTTCAGAATTCTTTCACACTATGCAATCCCAATGATTGTGCAATTTAATTTCAAATCTTGCACAGTTTGGTTAAATAGATGATATATAATGCTCTGAATTTTTTTAATAACTAAGAAGGACTGATGAAAATTAACCAGTGGTGTACTTACATCTGTATTAATCTCTCTCTTGAATTGTGCTATTAATATTTTATGTGTGCACTATTAGTATGTTAAATTTCAATTATCTGATGAAATCTATTTCCCTCACTTGAAGAGAGTATGATGAATCTTTTATGGTAAGGAGGTGTTTTAACATTGTTTAAAAAACATTGTTTTAAAAAAATCAAGATAATACATCCCTTCTCATTTTTCTTATTTTCTATTTTGGTTTGTGTACTTTGTTTTATACTTCATGTGAAAGTAATGCAGAATAAACAGAAGTGTTTAACCATTGAAAGGGATTGAATATTCCTTAGTTTTTCACCCTTAGTGGTGATCACTGTGTGTGTGTGTGTGTGTTGGGGATGGGAGAGTGGGCTTAGTGTTAATGTCAATTGTATGTTACATCTTAAATAGTATAATTTGCTGAGGAATGGCTTATTTGTAAGGTGCACCCTCATATATTCAAATAATGAACAATTATTCACTTTATATAAAGATAAAGTGCATATTGTAAAAATGCAGAATTGCCTTCATATGTAGACTAATACTGATTCACTGCTTAAATTTGTTATGAGACATCAGTTTAAAAATTACTTATAATAGCAAAATCCGCTTATACTATTGAAAATATAAGTTATACTAAAGTACCCCAAGGAAATATTATCATAGGGCAAGCTTACTCTGGAGGTCACCTTGTATAATATATTATATATAATATATATTATAATATAACTGATAATTGTTCAATCTTGATTATGAGTTAAAGCACAAAGTTTCCAATTGATTACTTTTAAACACACGTACAAGTAAAGGTAAACGTTATTCTTGTCGACATTTCCACCAATCACAAAGCCTGAAGAAGCTATTACGTCATGTCGTTTTGCCCAGCAGGCCCGCCCATTTCCTCTAGGAAAAAGTGGTCAGCAATTTTTTTTTTTTTTTAGATTACATCTTTGTGTTTTTAGCTGTTAGCCGTGTCTGCTAAGTAACTTTGCCGTTACTTTTTGATTAAAATTCTGCATCCGAATTGTCCCAACGCCACGACGTGGACGAGAGCAGCCACACATTCTTTGAAAAGGTACATTTTGGCTGACTGAGCGGTAAATATATCGCTCGCCTGGCTGTGCGCTCCGCTGTAGCCGTAATGGCGGCTGTAGCTTCGTCAGCTCCTCGCCGTTTTACGAAAAGGGAAGGTGTAGTTAGCTTAATGGCTCCCCGTATCGCTGACGTCTTTTGACGCGGTAACTTGCGTGCCAGTGACAGAGTTACATATATTTGCACACCGGGACAAAAGCTCATCCACCCTGTAAATCGGAGTGAAACTAGCCAAGCGTATTGGTGTGAAACAGTTTTTAAACGCTATAAACTGCAGAACATCCGCTTATCTGGTTAGCAACCGTTAACTAGCTTCGGTAATGTTAGTGACCGCGAAGGTTCTAGAAATAAAAGAAACCTTTGAGTTATATCATAAAAGTATGTTCTTAAATTGACTATTAAAACAAACAGTTTTCATGAAGCTAAAACACTAACCATAGGGGCTGGTTATATTTTAATATGAACTGTATTTCGATGTGAACGTTAGTTGAATTGGCTAATACGGCTGAACCAAAGAGGAAGTCAATTTTTTGTTAATTTAAGTTGTTCAAAGTTTATTATTATTCTAAGAATACTCTCGTCTAAATTTATGCCACTCTAATAAGTTTCATAGTAGGCTTCATGAGTTTATTTTTTCTACAAATGCGGAACAAAATGCGCGCGTGCTATATGATTGACATGTCAAAATAATATAGGCAGACAAGGGCGCCATAGAAAGTTGTTGTTTTACCAGAGCTACTCTAAAACGGTGATATTGATTATTTCTTCCCAGTTACTATGGAAGAAGTACAGCAGGGCAGCAATGGCACTGAATCACAGACTGCAACCATTCCCACTGCCATCACAACCTCTCAGTTCTCACAGATAGCCCAGCAGGTAACTGCCGTTTAAGATAATATTAAACCCCCAGCTATATTATATAGGTTTAGTAGCTCTTGTATTGATAATATCAAATGCTCTAAGGATAAATAAATTAAAAAAAAAACCCAGCTATTTATCTATATAATAATTTTAACTCTTCATATGAAGTGAAGCAGTTGCAAACCTACTTCGGCAGCTCTGTTTTGTTTTTGTTGAATTACTAGACCTTTTATTTTACTATTCTAATAACAGAAAGACATTATTACAGAAGGAAGTTCCTGACTGCATTGAAAACGTGCTATAAGACTGGCTCTCAACTTTTAAAACATTTTCCTTTTTAAAACTGACAAAATATAATACTGATGGTAACTGTAGATTTGGTTTAGGTGATGCTTATCTAGTTTAAATTACACAGCATATATACCATCATTGCGCTCAAACTTGATAAAGGGGAATAGTTCAGTATTTGCTGTTTTCAAGTTTAAAAAGGAGAAAAGAAAGTCCTTATTTGACTATTTGAAAAACACCATCTGTTTACTCATGATCATCCTACAATCAAATTCTTAGAAAGGACTACAGATAACCCACGCTGTTGTTACTATTTTGTTCAGTCTAGCTTTTATTGAGTGGATATTCACAAAAGAAATAAAACACAGTTTACCAGTAGACCGTAGATTATGTAGTTTTCAGTTTCCATCAAGAAATATGTGTAGCTGCTTAATTTTTGAAGTCTTTCCCCCACTTTATGGAGTATTTAAATTACTATTTAATTATTTTTTATAAATGGTGAGCAGAAGTTAAATTGTCAGTGGTAAATATCTCAGTTGGAAACATGTCTAAACAAAGCAGCCAGAACTTACACAGAAAAAAAACATGTTAAGTGTAATTTGGATAAAATGTTTTTTTTAAGCATTTTTAATGTTCAAATTGAGTTTCATGAATATTATTTTTATGTATACACATACATTGACTACAATATGCAGTAAATATACAGTTTGAAATTGTTTTGGGGTCTTTCTAGATGTCTCTTGGTGGTTCTTCTGTGGCTGTTGTGCAACTGCCGGGGGGTCAACTACAGGTTCAAGGTGTGATCCAGTCTGCACAATCATCGGTCATTCAGTCCCCTCAGGTGCATACTGCACAGGTTAGAACACCTGGTTTTCTTGGTACTATTGTTATTGGATTTAAATTATCTTTGCATTTTTTAAATTAATCATCTATTAGTAATTACTCCATGTGATTACTTAACACATATAAAGAAAGAAGCGCATGCCATGTAAACGTACTTTTTCAGATCTCATTTAAACAAGTATGCACTTACCAATCTTGTTTGACTCAGTCCTTTGAGATAATGGTGATAAACCTTAACAAATCATGCATAAAACTGACATGTATTTAATAATGCTTTTAGACTGCATGAGCCTTTTGATTGTTCTTACCTTCATTGGAGGAGCTATCCATGGAAAAAAACACAAGACCATTATAATTTGCACATCTTCATTTGCAGGGCATTTTTCAGATTCTACCTCAGATGAAACATTCTCCCCAACACAAGATGAACCATGTTTCACATAAATGGACATTGGTCCTTATGACACAAGTATACACAAATTGACTAAACACATGACCCCAGGGCTATTACCTGCCATTACAAAATCACAGTGTAAACATTCTTGAAATGCCAGCCATGTAAATATCAGGTCTGAAAGTTACTTTTTAAAATCTGCGCAAAACACAGACCAAATAATTGACAGCTCTGTCTCAATTTTATTGAATGCACATTGACAGAAGAAATACAACACTGTTTACCAAGTTGTTTCTTTAGGAATACTCTACAGCTGTCGCCAACATTGTTTGGTTTGGTCACATTCATTATTCAAATGCATACTAAACAAGATTGGTCATATGCAGTTACGTTTGTCCATATTTGCATTTATCAACCTGTCAAATTCATTAACTTGAAATAACAGAATCAGCTTAGGAATCACCACATAAGTATAATTTGATTTTGTTCCATTGTGAAGAACTTCATCTATCTGTGGCATAGATTTTTTTCTAGTTTGTATAGGACTGCCCACCAAAAAAGATCAATTCTAAAAGTGAACTGTGATAATAAATTGATTCTCCAAGAAACCCTTAATTTCACCAAAAGATCTGGTAACTCTTGCAGATGATCGTGCCAAAAAGGATGTCTTTACAACCAATGAGATTGCATGAAATTGACTTGCATGTTTTTTCAGATGCATAGAGATAAAGCCATCTAAAGTCATAGACTATTTTTACATGATTTTGTGCATTTAATAATCCACCTTCCACTATCAAGGCCCAGGGTACAGATAGCGAAGATTCACAGGACTCATCAGATAGTGGAGCAGCAGCACAAAAGACCAGAGAAATACTGGCAAGACGGCCTTCATATAGGTAAAAATAAAAACAGGAAAAAAAATCTGATTTTCTCTCATTTGATAAATGTTAATTCATCAGATACCTTCTTCCTCTTGCAGAAAAATCCTAAATGACCTTTCTTCCGAGGAAGTGACACACATTGAAGGAAAAGATAATAGTCCAGCATCCACAGGAGTGACAGGTGTTACAGTACCAACCACCCCAATCTACCAGACCAGCAGTGGCCAGTACAGTAAGTACTTCTCTCTTTGACTTAATTTAAAAATAAAGGGCTGACATCAACTTTCAAAGTCTATTGAAGTCACAGTTGAAGTGAAGAATGCCTTTAAAGTTTAGGCATCTGTTTAGTGGTGTGAAGATAGTGCCAATCTTCTCCCATCTAGTATGTTCCATATTGGAGTTCCTGCTGGGACTCACCTGTTGGCATTTTTAGATTGGATCCCGCTATTATCCCTGGATGATGAATGTGTGTTTTGTCCACATTGGGCAATGTAAATGCAAGGTGTGTTATTGCCTCTACAGTGCCTGAAGGTGAGTTGGGATGTATTATCAAGTGGTAGTACGTAACATGACGGCCCGCTGTCTGTTTGGTCGGCCTCATTGGTTTCACCAACATCAGAAGAGCTAGCTGATGCAGGCGATGGAGGGTTGGCGGATCCATGTTGATTAACAACAAAATTTGTGTAGCAGCTTCCTCCAAATCGTGTTGCACAAATATGACCAACAGTCTTTCTCTGCCACTCCTGCTGTTGTTTTTGTTGAATGCAAATAACTTTTTTCTGAGGTTATTCAGTTTGTTAGTGACCCAGGTTTTGTGTCTTGTAAAGCCGTGGACTGTCATTTTAGTAGCCACTTGTACATTACGGTTCTGTAATATGCTTATTTATGGTGTCCACGGCTCTGAGGATGAGGAGCTCGCAGAGATCCTCAACTCGTCATCAACAAATATTGCCCACGACCCACCACCCGCATCAGTTCTGTTTATGTTAGTCCTGACCCGTGATTAAGTGTACCCTCAGATGCAAATTATTGGAGGGGCCAGCTCATTTAATTTTGTTTGTTTGTGTATTTATTTAAAGGGAACACTTGTGATCCCAAGGGTCACAATCTAACAATCAGCAATTACATTTTTCCCTGTTCCTTACCCAATTCCAATCTCGTCTTTATTCTTTTAGTTACCATATCTGCTAATGGCACGATCCAACTGGCAACTCCCGGGTCTGAAGGCATTCAGGGGCTTCAGGCAGTTACTATGGCCAACTCTGGAGGAGCACAGCAAGGTCACGCCATCCTTCAGTATGCCCAGACACCTGATGGCCAGCAGATACTTGTGCCTAGCAATCAAGTTGTTGTACAAGGTGAGCTATAAAATTTTGCCAGTTTTTGAATCAGTCTTGCCTGAAAATAATGTTTTTTTTTGGAAGTTAATTTGGGTAATGTCATGGAAAATTTATTTTCAGTCACTCTGAGTTCATCATGAGTACAGTCGGTTCAGACCACTATTGTGTCTATGCAGTTGGGTTTTGTTGTCGTACATAGCAGCAAAGGTCATGTTTTTAAAACCGCATGTTATTTTGTCTAAAAAGCACCTGGCTGTGTGGTAAAACTACTGTAGAAGCGACTCTTTGTGTCACTCCTGCATCAAACCCTCAGATGTGTGTTTGACCTTTTTGCATGCAAAATATTATAAAAATTCACTAAGTCTAGCCATTGCCAATTCTTTGTTCTCAAATATTATTATTTTAGTATTACTTAGACATTGTAGTCACCTAGTGATTAAAATGAATTTATACAGAGGTATTTGATACTTTTTTGCACAACAGTTAAACATTTAAGGATCTTACAACTATATAAGAGTGTTCAGGTGCATTTAAAGAAACATTTCACCATGTGCTCTCCTCTACTTTGTTCCATTTAGAGGAGTGTGCTGACTCAAAGGGCCCTGACATGGTGCAGAGGGTGGTGGGGTTGCAGATTTAGACAAAAACAAACAAAAAACAAACCTGCAGCTTTGTATGCTGCACAAATCAGCAGAATGAAAGAAAGTATCATGTGCATTACCGCCCGTGTGCAGTATCTGGCATAGTGCAAACTCTGCTTTTTGTTTCACAGTTGTCAGTTTAGATGAGTAGCAGAACCTTGATTAGTGCAATCACAAGCTGCAAAAATCCATCCACACGATGAACTTTAAAATTGATTTTAGGAGGTGTTCAGACCTGGTTTTAACATATGTTCTGGGTGATGTCATCACAGACTTGAACAAACTGAAGACGAATTAATGATGCATTCAGGGGTGATCATTCAGGGGTGATCTAAGCTGCTTGTGGCCATATTTTTTTTATGGCCACTTTGAATAGCAACTCACTAACATAATGGGACCCATCAGAAGCAGCAGATCTTCTATTGAGGACATTCCCATTTTGTTTCTGTGAGTTCACCTGGCTATTAAACTCTTTTCAGTCAATTGTACTAATACATTTGAATCCTTTAAAAAGGGGGTACTCAGCTTAAAATATCCTAAATGGTAAATGCCATATTCATGCAAATGCTCTTAAATGAATGATCACATCTTTATTGTGGTGGCATATCACGGCGTAAATCATGTAAACTCTCATTTTTTAAATAGTGCTAACAGATTATTCTTACTGAGAGACTAC
Source organism: Zenarchopterus dispar (assembly GCA_028564865.1). NCBI lineage: Eukaryota > Metazoa > Chordata > Actinopteri > Beloniformes > Zenarchopteridae > Zenarchopterus > Zenarchopterus dispar. The sequence continues at coordinate 430,015 of JAOWBL010000020.1, read as the reverse complement.
TAATGTATAGAAATGCTTATATATGAATACTTATTTACATCCATCTCTATGAAGCAGTTTAAAAACTATTGATTTGGTTTTCAGGCAAGCCAGATTAAAAATAAAGAACAATAGCACTGATGTAATACATTTTTGTAATAAGTATTAATGTTTACTTTAAGAATTAACATATCCTAACACTTGGAGGATTAAGAGGGTAAGTAGACACAGACCACCCCCCACCCCCCACCCAAAAAAATCCAGTTCAATGATGAAGGTTCTGTGATGAGGCTCTATTAATCCATATTGCCATTTCTTGACTGTTTTTGTTTTTCTAAGGTGCGGGAGGAGAAGTTCAGACCTACCAGATCCGCACAACACCCACATCAGGCTCCATTCCTCAGACGGTAGTTATGACCTCTCCTGTTGGACTGTCCCAGAGCAAGTCCGATGATCCAACACTGAAGAGGGAAATACGGCTTGCTAAAAACAGGTAAATCTTCAGTTTAATCCCAGATGGAAAACTTAAAAAAAAGGCTATTCCTTTGGTCGGTTGGTTGATCTTTAAGTGTTTGAGGAATGTTGACTAATGAATACACGGAGCACATAAGCTAGACAGGATTAAAGGAAAACTAGAGTCAGTTTCTTGTTAAATAAATTTGCCGCTGTTGTACCTATTGGCAAATAGGCGTCAGCAATGTGAACAAAAGTCATCCATTACAGTGTTCAAGGGTGCATCTTCTCTGGCGTAGCATATGAATCTAGTATGGTTTTGTGTTGGCAGCAAACTTAGCTGTACTCTGAAATTTTAATTTTGACAAACTGTGCACCTTCCCCTTTCAGAGAGGCAGCACGTGAATGTCGGCGGAAGAAAAAAGAATATGTTAAATGCCTGGAAAACCGTGTTGCTGTTCTTGAGAACCAAAACAAGACTCTGATTGAAGAACTGAAAACGTTAAAGGATCTTTACTGCGTTAAAACAGAATAACCTGTTTGAATCGAGGATAATCAAGATTGAGACAGTGTAAAAGTGGCGCAGCTCAGCCATTTGGACATGATGGGGTTTCTGGGAACACTTCATTTCAGGCTGAGTCTCTTTTTTTATACTCTGTTTAATATAAAAGTGACTTATGGCAGTAAGATTTACTGGACAAATAAACAAATTGGCCATTTTTCCAGCTGCTGTTTTTTAAGAAAAAATTTGCTAATGCTATAACATTTATAGTTGTGTACATTTTAAATACTGGGAGGTTTTGAAGTTGTGAGCTTTAACAGTGAGTCTGATTTTCCAATTGTATCCCTTTCCATTTTTCTTGCATTTTTAAAAATTTTGCTGTTGTACTTGTATGTAATCTAACAGCAAGTCTGACTGTATGATTATCATACAGACATAATTTCCGTTTATTGTGTGAACCAGCAATTTCCCCTCATTTCTCTGTAAGAAGATGTTACAATTGTCATTCCTTATTTTTGTGCAATGGACTATAAAGGGTAAAAGAAAAGATGTAGGTTTCATTAGTGGGAGTTCCTGGGTAAACCCACGAGACAGGAGCCTCTAACAGGACCGACCCCTCAGCCCCTTCAGCCTGCCTGTCTCCATTACACTGTAGCGCCACACAAGAACCAAACAAGTAACACTGCTTACCACGTGATGGCGGTAATGCGCCCTTTTTGCTGTTCTCAAAGGGCCCATAAAAGGAAAGAACGAAAGAAAAGAATACAGCAAAATAAGAAAGCGAAGAAAAATGTTTTTGTTATGTTTGTTAGCCCTTTTAAGGCTAACAGACATGACTAAATGTTTTGTTAGCCTTTTTAAGCATACACCACAGTGGTAGCAATTGATATCAAAAGAACTGAACTCGAAGAAATAGTTCAAATGAGTTGTGTTAATTTGATTTATGTTCACATGAGAGGGCTGAATGTAATTTCCTGCTAGCAGGATGCCCAGTCACCAGAGAGAGCCCCCCCTCCTTCCCAGGCGGTACATGTAGGCCAGTCTCTTCAACCTTGGTTCTCAAGATCTGCTGTCCTGTGTATTTTAGATGTTTCCCTGTGTCAACGCGCCTGATTGTATTTAATGATCATTATCAGCTTGTCATCAAGTCTGTTAACGACACGGTCATTTGTGTCATGCTGTACTGAAACAGAAATATTTTAAACATGCAGGAAAGAACATCTTGAGGACCAGGGTTGAAGACCACTGCTCTAGGCCGATCTAAGTACCACTACTATTGCAGTTTTTCCACCCCAGAAATGTCCCTGAAGGCCTCTTTTGCAGGGTTGTTCCTGGTAATGGAAATGTGTGTCAATGATTCTGCCCCTGAAAAACTACCCCGAACCCCCACTACTGGAAACACACAGATTAAGTATAGTTTGTTTGGATGTTACTTGGCAGTTACTTAGACAATCAGGGAAAAAAGAAAGCACAGTGTCCAGGTAATATTTATTTGTGTACATCTTTGGAGAAGTGGGTAAGAAGAACAAACCGTGTATGAAATGTTGCTGATTCTGCGGGTAAATAAATATATTTTCTCTCAAAGTGTGACTAATGGAGCGTTTGTTGGACATGAAAATGTTGCATTTTGGTAATATGTTGTTGTGAGTGTATGAACTGTTGCAAGAGCTCGGAAAGTTTGCTCCATGAGGTCCAAAACTAAAACAAAGGTTTTCTTTTTTCCAAGTTAGATGTCAGGAAAATATATTTGTAGTGATTTACAACTGAGCTTAATGTGAGTAAAAGTCCACAAACAGAACTTTTATCTCATTCATTTGATACAATATCCCATGATATGTGGCCTTATCATTAAAGAGACGTCAGGAGCTTCAGTGTGTCTGAGGTGAAGTTCGGAAAAGCCAGCCTCCTCTAGGTGTTTCCATGTTGCTCTGGTAACTAGACATCCATCCCCGAGGTAGTACCATAGAGGTTCAAACACGTACTGACAGAGGTATGTCCACGAGGAGGGCTCAGAAACGACATGTTCCAAGAAATAGAAGGCTCCACCCTGAAAGAAAGCAGATTTTGTTTTTAAAAGCTTTGCAGCTGCAACAGGGTTCAGCTGCTTGGTTTTTTAAGACTTAAAGTTCACACTCATGACTTTAAAGAATTTATGCAATATGTTAGGATTTATGGTGCAGACTCAAACAGTTTGGATTTTTTTTTTCCCTGTCATGTCCTAAGTTGTTACCTCACAACAAGAAGGAAGACAGGAGTCTGTCTGTGTGGAGTTTGCATGTTCTCCCCGTGTTTGCGTGGGTTTTCTCCGGGTGCTCCGGTTTCCTCCCACAGTCCAAAAACGTATACGAGGTTGATTGGGGACTCTGAAATTGCCCGTAAGTGTGGGCGTGTGGGTGGGTGGTTGTGTATGTGGCCCTGCGATGGACTGGCGACCTGTCCAGGGTGTTTGCCTGCAACAAGCTGGGATTGGCTCCAGCAGACCCCCGTGACCCAGTGATGGATTCATTTAGAAAATGGATGGATGTTCCAAGTTTTGCTGCTGCACAAGTACAGCCGTGTAAAAAGATTGGCAGTAGAAAACTTTAATTTTAATAAATAATGTCATGCTGAAATAAATGACTAGTTTTTGTTCACCTAAATTATGATTTCCATAATTCTATGACCCAGTTCAACCAGATTATTTGCTTTATAAAGTTAAAATAGGGTATCCTAACTTTGATAAATGACTATCGAAATATCTCTTGCTATTATACAAATGAAATGCAATCTAATAAAATGCTCAGACGTTGACTAACCATGCACAATACCACTAAACTAATCAACCTGATAATTACTGCAGATACATCACTGACCTGAGATATGCTTTAACCGCCTTGACGGGTTTGAGAGAAATAATCTACTGAAGTGTAATATCAGCACTGACCGGTCCTTCACTCTTCTTTAATCTTGTAGCGCTGACCTTTAATAGGAATTAATGTTGTCTAAAAGTAACTCAAAAATACAGTTACGGCCAAAGGCTTTAGTCGTGGTACACATTTAGTTTAATTTGTGCTGTGTCAGTCTTTGCAGGAGTGATTTTCCTTTGTGCATGTAGGCCCTGGATCAGCATAACTGACTGACATAATTTCAACAATCCAGTGATCGGTGAGCGGGGTGTTGGTTAATGAGTGCAAGTCTACTGAAACCAGTCTATCATTCTGATTGATAAGAGCAAAGTGATTGTTACAAAATGAAGGTGTTGTCCCCTGGGGTTATAAGGGTGGTTACAGTCAAAGACACGTGCAGCCGCTGCTTTACACCAAAAATGGTCTCACATGCAAGAAAACTGATTAAAATGGTTGGTGGATTTAAATACATCCACAGCACAGCGAGGCCAAGACTCTTGGACCCCTTCTGGTGTCAAGAAGGGGCCCAAACAAGCAAAGACAGATTCAAGTTCTGCAGGAAATACAATTACTGTTCAAAAGACAGTGGTACTGAATTATTATTATTATTATTATTATGCATCTTTTCTATTGTAAAGCCCCCTTTCCATCTGCCTAGAAAACCTACAGTTCTGCCTCAAAATACAACCAGGACTTAAGAATGACTTCAAAATGTGCTCCATCAGGAACTTTTCCCAGCAACCTAGAAACAGTTTGGTGACGGTTGTTGTGTTTTCCAACATGATTCAGCAACATATTGCAAGACAAAAAATTGATAACAAAACGGTTCAGAGATTGTGACAGAGTGCTGTGATCTGTGCCCAAGAAAGATCATAATCTCAGATCTTAATCTCACTGAGAAATCTGCCTACATTTTGTTCAAAGCAGAATTTTCAAAATGCGATAAACTCAGGACTCTACAGTAATATGGCTAGAAAGGATCTCCATCAGTCAGGATTTAGAGTTTGACATCCTGTATTTGTGAGACATTTGCAGAAGTTTGGAAGAAGGGTCAGCACTTTAAATATTAAGCCCCTACATCTTTGAATTCAAATGAAATGTTTCTAAAGGTTTACAACCGATAAGTGTATAAAACATGATCTAAGAATACTGGAGCAGTAAAATTTTGAAAAAGTCGATAAAGGAATAACATTTGTATCAATGTCAAAACTTTTTTTTTGCACCCACATGGATAAAAGTTTTGGGATGAAGTGTGTCTTTAGTACTCCAAAGGCCATGCTCATGAGATTACCAGTAGGAGCCTGCATCTCCTACTGTCCCTGAAGGCAGCACGGTGAGACCTACCGCTCTGAGGACGCGTCTGACCTCCTGCAGGACCTTTTGCACGTCCTTGACAGAGCATAAAACCAAAGTAGAGACAACAACGTCCACAGACCCGTCCCGTATTTCCCTCATGTCCTCTCCAGAGACAATTAAAAACTCGCCATAGTTCAAGTGCGTGTTTCTGTCCATGCTCATCCGCAGGTACTTCTCGAAGTGCGGGTTGGGGTCGGTGCAGATCACCGTGCAGCCGTCCGGGTAAAACCCGAAGTTTGCCCCGCTCCCGCAGCCGATCTCCAGCAGGCGAAGCGTGCCGCCGGGGTCTGCAAACCTGGCCACGTTTCGGAAGAGTTCCCTCTTCCTCTTGTGCATTTTGTCGTTGTATGAAAACGTTATGTTGTACACGAGCGTGGGAAACAGACGTTTGTACATGCCATACAAGCCCGTGATCTCCATGACGTGAAAAGGCAAACACAGTCCCACACACAGCAGTCTGCACAGTTTCATCAAACAACCCGTCATTTTCCGTTCGTGCAAAAATAAACCCGAGGTGCCTACAACTGACTTTAGAAGATCAACAGATTACACCTAAATCTGAACCGACCATGACACACTTTGAACACAAGATGGCGCCAAAAACGTGTGTGCGGAAATCTACAAGAAAAACAAATTCAGTCCAAAGATCTGCCTATACAACGTGGTTTAAAACCCTAAAGACCAAATTTGTGAGGTGAAAGGAGAAAATCCCAGCTATTTCTTTCAAACTGTTTTCAAATGAAACCTGATCATTTTCAGCATAAATGAATGCTGCCAGGTTAGTGGGAGTAGTGTGTAACAACTTTGATGTTGTTTTTTTTAAGCCTGTGGTATGACATGAACTTCAACACAGTACCTACTAGGTGAAGTGCTTTATGTAAAATAATTTACTCATCTGTACTTTTCTCCTTTTTTTTTGTTAAGATGTTGCAGAACACTTTAACCACCAACATTTTTTGCAATCTTTTAATCACAGCAAAAAAATGACAATAAATGGAGCAAAAATAACACACTGGCTCAACAGGTTATGATGCAGTTTTCCAAGCTGAGTGTTATTTTCTTTTTATCAGCAAGCAAGTTGATGATGAAGAGTACACAACCAAAATATATATTTGACATTGTACAAATTAGTGATTTGTGCTGTCTCTGTAAAGAAATACTCTTTTTTTTTTAACAAAAACACCAACACTTTAGGTCAATACAAAAGTAAAAATAATCATTTCAGCGACAGCCGTAACTCTTATTATTGATGAAAATGCCACACCAGCAAGGAGAGGAAAATAAACCTTGATATAGTCAGGTAGCGCTTGTGAAGAGGTCTTGTTGCCAGACTAACCAGACAGCCTATTTCACAGCGTAGCCTATGATGTGTGGTTTGATTATGAAGATGAGCGGTGCCTCCACATGTCTCAGCTTGAGGTCAGAGAATCCAGCTGCCTCCACGTACTTCCACGTTTCCCGGGTGGTCTCACATCCATCACCAAAGTAGTACCAGAAAGGCTGGAGGACATGCTGGAAGAAATATGACCAAGTCGAGGGGTTGGCCACCACGTGCTCGATGAAAAAGAAGGCTCCTCCCTGCGAGACAAAGATTTGTTAAGTGAAAACCATCCGCATGAAAAAATACACACCTAGCACCACAGGATTGTTGATTTTGTGAGGGAGAAATCAGAGTCTGAATTTAACCACTTTTTTGCTTACTCGCTCTTACTTGTGTAACAATCGTACGGGTTAAAGGTAGGATCCGTGTAGGGAAGGTGTTGCAACAGTTCAAAGACACAATAGTTCATGTGGTGCAGGGGTCCATTTCTTTGCTTTTCAAGTTTCACAACAACATTTAGCAAAGTCTCAGTATGTTCCTGTTTGAATTGAATGGCATGATTAGATATTCATCGATTAAAGATTAATAAAACACAGTTCACAGTCCATCACAGTTTTTTCTCACTGGTTTTCCTTTTACATTCTTCAACCTCTTTTTCAGGCCACTCTGGCTCCTAAGTGGCGATTTGTATCAAGTTAAATATTTTTCAGAGTCCTACTCGTTGCTCTGCCACTTGGCTCTTTGTTTAAACTTCATTTAACTTCAACTATATTTTGAATTGCTAAGAAGTGAAAATTATTGCTTTGCTGGTCTAAAGCCTGAGTTTAGGGCTTGTACCTGTGGGGTGAGGTTGGTGTGAACCTGGAGGCCAGTCTCTGTGCAACAGGTTATATAACTGTGACATGAAACCAGAGACCTTTATTGCACACAGAAACACCTGTCAATGACACCTGTGTTTTCTAGATAGGGAATGAATGAAGCTTCACTTCAGCAGTTTTGATACAGGTTCCTCTGGCTGATCTGTTTTGTTTTTGTCTAAAACTGTGAAAGTGATATTTCCCTTTGTCAAAATATGTAAAGTAAACCGATCTGTGTTGTTTGAACCCTGCGGTGTACATTTCTTTTACAAGTCAGAGATCATGATTGTACCTTTACCGAAAATGGCTGCAAATAGGAGCCAAATATAAAGTTGCATTTAAAAGATTACACGTAGATAACAAAATGCACTTTTCCCCCTCAGTGTTTGACAGTGAAGCTGAGGAATTGTGTCCGTGTTTTATATCAGTTTATCTGTCACATGTCAGAATGATGAGAGAGATTTTTTTTGATGACTTCCATCAAAGTAAAAAGTTTGCACTCTTGTTTAGTCTTTGGTAGAAATGTCTTTAAACCGTCTAACTTGGCTCAAATTTTTTAGGCAGGCCTCTGCAAGTTATATAATAACTATCTCCCTCCCCCTGTGTAACTGCAAACAGTAATCTTTCTCATGGCGATTTTCTCTTGAGGGGTCGCCTTTCAGCCCGTGTTGGCACAGAAGGTGTTTCCCCGTGGGTACGGACACTCTTGTCTCCATTTTCAGCCCTTTTGCCAGGTCTTTTGTTGTTGTCCTGAGGTTCATTTGCACATTTCACAACAAAGCGCCTTTATCTCTGCGACACAGAAGCGGACTCCTTCCTCACAAGTGTTGGCAGTGTATTAATGCTCGAACAGACGAAAAGTCTGACTTTGAGTCATCTGGAGATTTAACCCAAGGATGAACCAGACTCCCGAAGGCCCACTAATCTGTTCCTGGTGTACTTTCTCTGGAGTCTCACATGATGTGTCCTAAAACATCTCCCAGTCACTCAGATCTGCCTAAAAGAGGCTTTGCATGCCAAATTATTATTATATGGTATTCTCCAAGCTGTTTCAGGCCAACTTGGATCACAGGGTACCTAAACCTGTGACACTGAAGAAAGTCAGAAAAAAACTAGTCTCTTCCCAATCATTCTTACATTTTGCAAGATAAAAAAAAGGTAACATAACTGGTTTGAAACAGGAAAGATTCTGATGACGTCAAACAGTAACAGCAATTTTTGCTCCACACTTTCACTTTTCTATGTATAATATAAAAGTCTACCCCGTTACAGTCGAGACATGAACTTGGAGTTCAACCACACTTTTTTTTTCTTTTTTTTTTTCAAGACAGAAGTGAAACAAAAAATTGATCTGCTGGCAGACTGAATCAGAAAGGACCACTTACTGGTCTCAGGATCCGCCGTGCCTCTCTGAGGGTCTGGGCGATGTTGTTGACGGAGCAGAGCACCAGCGTGCAGACCACCGCATCCACACACTCGTCCTCCACCGCCCCCATGTCCTCCCCCGACGCCACCACGAACCTGTCGAAGGAGACGTGGTCGTTCTTGGCGATGCTCTTCTCCAGATACTTCTGAAAGTGCGGGTTGGGGTCGGTGCAGATGACCTTGCAGCCGGCCGGGTAAAACTCAAAATTTGCGCCCGAGCCACAACCGATCTCCAGGATGGTGAGCGGTCCGCCATGCTTGTTGAACTCGGACAGGCTGCGAAACAGCTCCTTTTTCTTGTCGTGCATTTTCTTGTTGTAGCCCACTGTGATCCGGTTTATACAGATCGGAAAGATGCGTTTGTATGATTCATACAAGCCGACCGCTTTCATCAGGTGAAGGGGCAAGCACAAGACATTCACCACAAATGTCCAAAATCTCATAGAGAAAGACATGGTGACCGATCCCCCACGACCGTGGCGCACCAGAGCGGACTGCAAACCAAAACAGCGCTGTCAGGGGCTGTTTTTTTTCCTCTTCCTCCTCCCACTTTATTTAAACGCGTTTACGCCTACCATTCACTCACATCAACCCACTGATTTAGTAGTAAATTATTAAAAAGTGCCATGTAAAGTATTAAAAAACCTTCCGGGTAATTCCAATTATTCTTTTCTTGTGCAATGACAAATTTATGAAATTTAGTTTTCATCTCAATCGATCGGTTTTTAAAAAAGGAAAAAAAAAAGATTTTGTTAGCTAAAGATGAGCATCTTTTAAGAAGACATTTCAAACGGTATTGTTGGATATTTTTTCACATTTTTGGAATTGTGTTGAAGTTTAGTGTGTAGGATATGACATTAAATAATAAGCAGATTACTTCAATAACGTTGTCATACCTTTTCATCATATAAATTAAGTGTAACACTGAAGGTTTATAAGACAGTAGACTTTATTACTGAGTCGCTGCAACGCAAACCACAGGTGACGTTAGGTCTTACGTCAACGCCACGCCCCTCTCCTCGGAATGACCACGCCCCCTCATGGGTGGATAAACAACCTGTTTAAAAAAATACTGCCTTAACTTCCTCAAATAGAAAAATGACAGTTAAAGGAGAGGTTTGTGGCTTAAGGGAATCTCCAGAGAGGATATAAACAGGAGATTGCGGAACCAGCTGAGTCGTCAAGTATAAGTTTGGTAATCACTGATAAGTTCAAAAACTAATCGGTTCTGACATTGAAAGCATTGGCATTCATTGAAATGAAGGGTCACATTTGTGAAATAACAGTGTCTGAAATACGTCACCTGGAGATTAAGTAGTGTAATTATAGATGTTGGGATATGACAGCTATGACCACTTGATGATATTGATCGTTCATGTTAACAGAGACACACTGAATGTGAGTATATATAAAACATTTTTCCTCAGTCTAGATAAACTTCTAGACAGATAAAATGTAGAATCTACTTGCTTAAGAAGTCTTTTAGATCCACATGTGTAAACCTGTATATATCTGTAGTGACTAATAATACACTGATGTGTTTGCATGGTTTGTGAACTGAAACTAAACTGTACAGATCTACACGGACAGCTGTGTTGGTGACATTGGTACATCTGGACTTACATTTAACTGAGCTAATATAATTATGTTTGATTTTTGTATAAATGTTTTTGTTTCTCATCTTCTCCTTGTTCTAACAGGATTTTATGATGTTATGTTCCCAGTGTTCCCCAGTAACTCAGTGTGAGTTATGTCTTTTTCATTTATAGTGACACATGTCTCATTTCTACTCATATAGGTGCTGTAGGAGTTATAAGTGAACTTATACATAATCTTAAACCCTGAGTGATAATGATATTATCTTACACAACTGTAATTTAAAAAAAAAAAACAAGATATTATCTCTCAAGTTAAAAACTTTGTATTACAAAGCTAGAGCTTTTTTTTTTTCTTTTGTTATTGTGCTGAAAATGTATACAGGTCAGTTGGTATACATATGGAAAAAAAAATCCCAAAAGCTTGTGTTTAAATATATAAGTATGGGATTCTCTGAAAAAGGAATCAGTGGAGTTTTGCTTTTTAAATCTTTGGGAGCTCTTTTGTGAGAGGACTTCACTCACTGGTCAGATTTTACTGAACAGTAATTTTTAGCCAGTACTGCTTGGCCTGATTAATAAATAAGTCAAATTAAAAATTCACACAGTAGTTTTGCACTTGCCTCCCTCTAGCTTTGATTAAAGCAGATTCACTGTGGTGGTCAGGCAGTGTTGAAGTATTTATTTCAGCCCAGAGTTGATTTAATTTTCCCGTAGATCCACACAGTCTTCTCCAGCACATCCCAATGACTGTGGCTGGGGTTCAGGTCTGATCTCTGCACTGGTCAGTCTATGTGCCGTGTCATGCTCCCTGACCCACTCTTTCGCAGTTTGAACCCATTAAATCCATTTTATGTCTTGGAACATACCCTTGCCATGAGGGAAGAAAGACATGTCTGTTGATGGAGAAACCTTATCTTTTAGTATAATCAAACAGTTGGCTCATTTCCTTGTTGCATTGAAGCAACCCCAGATCATTATACTCCCTCCACAGGTTCCATGGGAAGCATTAGGAATGATCTGCTCTTCTTACCTTCATGTATCCATGACTCTGGAACAGAGAAGAAATCTGACAGCATCAGACCACGGGATCCCTTTGGATTGCTCAAGAGCCCAATCTTTTCATCTTTATTTTTATTGGCTTCACTGACAAGTGGTTTTCCTTAGGCCACATTACCATTTATTCCCAACATATTTAGTTCTCTTGTGGAAATTCACTTATATTTACTATTTATTTAACATTGCTGTGAGTTTTTGTTGAACGTAAAAAGGCAAGCCAGTTCATTGGGGCACCTTATGACTCACTAACTGTCTTGACAGAAGCAACTTTAGTTCTTTTCCAACCCAGCTCTTTTGTTGTATGTCATCCTTTGTATTTCTTTTATTTTTTTTCCTGTGGTAGTTTAACAAAGGCTTACATGCCAAAAATAAAAATAGAACAACCTTTCAGGGTAAATCCATCACCTGTATATTCTTGAGAAAACCTAAAAACAGTTTAATTTCCCATGGTCACCCTTTTGAAATAAACTGAAAAGCGACATGATAGTGTCCTTTTTCTGCAGTTCTTAAATCTTCCACCAGAGGGAGACATCTTTGAAACACTGAAAACATTTGCATTGAGAAATTCCCCAATAGTATTTCCTATCCTGTTGGTTATAGGCTAAAGGTCACATTACTGTATATTAACAGTATTTGCCTTTCGTGGCTGAGTGTAGGTAGCATGGGACTATGTTTGCACAATGAAAGCCAAAGAAGAAGAAGAAGAAGAAGAAGAAAGTTCTCCTACAAAAAAGCAAAAATTTAGTCACAAACTGTGTATTGAACATTTCACATGCAATTCTTTAACTTAGAGGAATTATACAATTGAATGAAAGTATCGGAATACTGAATAATCAAAGTGAAAATGATCAAATCAGATTTTATTCTAACTTCAAATATACTTCCTCTCGCAGCAGCTACAGTCTCTAGAGTGATTACAAACAGGAGGAAAAATAAATAATGAAAGCACACTGGATGGGGGCCTACCGGTGCCACAGTGGAACCAGTACTATTTCTTTGCTTAAATTAAGAAACTAAACTGAAATTCAAACATTTTATCACACTGCAATGGTTACATTAACGAATTCCTCACAAAATCTGTTTTTGTTTTTTTTTTCTGTCTAAAGTAGACTTTTAAAAAAACAAAGTGGATGTTATAATTTCTTTATTTCTTTATTTGTTTTGCTCACTTTAGAGATTTTTTTACTTTGAGCAGATACCAGAATATTGATCTCAGTAGGATTTGATCTTCAGCGAATCTGTATGTGGCGCTAATGTCAAAGCTTCATCTATACTTCAGTTATGTGCTTTCAGCATTCATTCAGAAGAGTGGCTCATTCTGGATCCACACAGGTTGGATCCCATTACAGGATAACTTTACACATGGCGCAATGTGGCCTGTGACGGTGGAAAAAGCACAGACATAAAAATAAAATAAAATAACTGATGGCCCACATGCAAGGCTCCTGGTTTTGTTTGTATTAATCATGGCTTACTGAGATGCTTAAAAGAAACCTGCCATTTTGATTATATTAATGAATATTAATGAAAAGAATAGGTGTATTATTTTCTGAATAAAGAGCCCATATGTGTGATGTAAAAAAGACTTATGCTACTACTGCCATTACTGGTAATAGTACTACTAAATACTACAGGCCCACTTTCAAAAAAAGTGCGAATTCAATGGAAAATGGTTATATAAACAGAATTCAGTAATAATGAAATATAATGAATCTGTATTTGATTCACAATAGATTCATAAAACAAATGATGAAAGTTAAATATTTGACTATATCATGAAAAATGTCAGCTCATTGTGATTTTGATGGCAGCAACACATCTTAAAAACGTTGGAAAATTGACAACAAAAGGCTGGAAAAGTAAATATTACAGAGGAGAAACACCTGAAGGAACATTTAGCAAATAAAGGGAAAAGGGTCAACAATCTGGAAAAAAAAAACTGTCAACAAATTGTGAGACAGTTTTAGAACAATGCTTCTCAAAAGTATGAAAACTTTGTATCATCTACAGTACATCATGTCAACTAAAGATTCAGAGAATCTGAAGAAATCTCTGTGAGCCTCAGACTAAACTTGAAACTAATATCGTGAGCCTGGGATCTTTGGGTCCTCAGGTGGAACTGCATTAAAAACCACCATGATCCTGTATTGGAAAGCACTGCCGTGGGCTTAGGAACACTTCTGGAAAACCAAATTGCCCGATTTGGGGTTTTTGGACACCATGGATACCACACCCTCAAGACTAAAGGATAGAGACAATCCAGCTTGTTGGACTGTCAGTTCAAAAGTCTGCATCTCTGATAGTACTGTGATACAAAACAGGCAGCTTGCACATCTGCAAAGGAAACATCAATGTTCAATGTTGTTTACAGCCTTTAGGGCAACATACTCATGTTGAGCCAACATAAATTTCAGGGAAGGCATTGCAACTTTCAGCAAGACAATGCTGAAGTCCCTAATGCAATCATTACAAAAATCAAGAAAGAAATAAAGAAAAAAGAAAAGAGGATTTTTTTTAAAGAAAAGAACTGATCTTCTTGTAATTCTTTACCAACTGAATCACAAAATAAAAAGCACAAGAAAAACTGTTGAGAAGCTAAAATCCTTCATCAGTGAGACCATATGACTGTCTGAAAATCCATAAATATGAATGGGTGGAATAAATGGTCAAAGCATCCTCTGTTCTGACGCTTATCCAACTTAAACTTTTGTTTCGTATGAGCTACCCTCGTGAACATCTACACCATCATTTTGTAATAAATAAAAGTTAAAACTCCAATAGCGCCATCCATAATATCAGTGACTCCCGTTAACGTGAACAGTAAACAGTTTCTTTTATGCTTACGATGCTGCGGTCTCCTGTCCGTTATTGAAACTGAAGGCATTTACCGACACTCCCTAACAATTTGCTGAGAGTCATCAATTATGCAGGGTAGCGGCACGTACTGGGAAGGAAGATAGCAGCAACAATATGGCGACAGCCGCAGTTACTCCCGACTCTTTTCTACATCTGCAGTTCAGTGACAGCTGTCGGGATATCTGTTAATACGAGAAAAAGTAAGTAGACAATCTGTTTTCTGCTTTGTCTGGTATTTCTGCTCGTCGGATGGATCGCGGTTCTACTTTACCGACTGACTGCATCCCAGTGCCGCAGAGCGGTCCCTCTCTCAGCATCTTTTCCTCCAGCGTCAGTGGAGGGCTCCTGGCCGGTTCGTGGCCAAACATGCATGCGACAGGCGTCAGTCAGAAGTGGGAAAGAGGGGATTTTATAAAAGGGGATTTGGGATCTGTGACGGCGGGGAAACAGTCGGAGGGGAGGACGGTGGTTTATTTGGGGAGTTGGCCTGCAGCTGGATGGGATGACATTTCAGAGTGTCAGGATGGGAAACATACGCATGTAGAAGTGAGATCATGTCAAACTTCTCCGGCTGACGGCAGAAGCCAGCCGGTGTGCTCTATGAGCGCATGAATAACGCACCGCTGGCAAAAAAGATTTCAGCTGGTGATTTTTGCCCCCTTTCTATCGTTATTTTGTAACTCTGATTCCCCCCCCCAGCCCCCACACTCCTCCGCTGGTTCCCCCCCACCCCCCTCCTCCTCTCGCTTGTGATCACTCCGGAGACTGTAGGCTGCTGCGTGAGGAGGTAGGTGCGTCTTTAGTTTGGCAGTCCTCAAAGGGGACCGCGGCACCTTTTCTGGTCTTTTCGTGCAGTCTTCCCCCACGAAATCCATCATAAAATTACACTTTAGCACTGCATAACTGGATCTCCGAGGTCTTGGCCTTGTCCAAAGGGGTGCGGTTGAGTTTCCTTTCTCTGTCTCTCTTTTGTTTGGTCATATAATTTTTTACTTTATGTGATGTGAAATCGGGCTGTACTAACTCTATATGCGTTGTCAGAGTTGCTGCCAGAGGATGAGTTATCAGGACAGAGATTGTGGATTGAACTGACCTACTAGGAGTTCGAGCCTACAGCAGCAATAAAGCCCACTGCAGTATTTTAGGCTTTGGCTCTATAGGACAACGACGCGCCCCGGTGTAAAACTGCACTTCACCGAGGACTGCATAAGATACACACACACACAAAAAAAACCCCTCAGTCGCTGCATAACACTTGCAGGATAACCCGTGACTATTACCGAGATTGTAAAGGGTGTGAGAGGGCTTTCCCATCCCAGATTTAAGGACAAAGTTCGCCAAGAAATAGCAGATGGTTATGTTATTAGTTCGGCGGTCTGTAAGATTTGTACGTCAGAAATAGGTTATGAATTCTCACAACTCATCAGAATTTGCCGTCTAGTAAGCCGAGGCTTTACAGTTTGTTCCCAGCCAGTCGGTTTTGTCAGCGATGTCGTATCTGAGCCGCCGCTGCTCACCTGCGTTCACTGATGCCGGAGGTTTGAACTCATATGACATAACAGGCGGCATTAAAGCAAGCTGCAGGAAGCGGAGGATGAGGTTTACTGGACTGGCGGTCCATGTGACTCTGATGCAAGTGTACTGTAAGGTTGCACCTCCTCCTCGCAAGCACCGGTGTCCCGCAAACTCCAGAAGACGTCCGGCGATCGCCAGAGCGCACAGATGAGGAGATATAGATAAATATAAATATAAATATAGATATATTTGACCCTTTCTTCCGCGCAGAGGACGCAGCATCACCTTCCTTAACGATCCGGGCAGTCAAAATGCTTGTCTTTTGGCCCAGAGTGAATTAAGGCAGTGTTGGTTTCTTTCTTCATTCGTCAGGGTTTTTTTTTCCTCTCTTTTTTTTTCCTCCAACGGGCTCAGGGGGATTTAACGGAACTGAGTTTGGAGCTGCGCGCTTTCCTCGTCGCCGGTATGGCTGTACCGGCTGCGTGAGATAGGAGTCACTGTAGACTAAATGTTGCAAGAGCAACATTAGCAGTCGTAAGTTATATTCATTTAAAAAAATGCAACTAAGAACGTTGCAGTTCTTGCGGTGTTTCATATTTGGCCAGAGTAGGATTATGTGGAATCAATGAGCACTTTCCGCTTATTTCAGTAGTCTGTAAGGTGTCGGGTTCGCGTGCACGGCTGGACATGCGATTGCATCCTGTTTTGAATCACCTTGACGGATCAATTGATGTAGCGTTGGTGGAAGGAGACTTGGAGGTTGCGCCGAGGCTGGGTTTCTTAAGTCGGACTTTGTTCCCCTTCTTTTTGTCGAGGATGGCCGTGGATCTCCTCTGAGTTCTTTTCTGTGCGTTTTCAGGTCTGTACTCTTATATTCTGACTGTTCAATCAGACACAGCGCAGGATCACAGCCAAACTGGTGACTCAGAGAGATGGAGCTGTCAACACTCTCCGAGAAATGTTACATTTTAGACAGCCGGTCAGAGCCCCAGAGGTTTTACAGTTTTAACCAGGTTTAGACATATTTATGGGCTCTTTTGTATCACAGTCTATCAATTAAAAAAAGTAAACTTATTGTAGGTTAATGAAATTAACCAATTGCCCTTGTGGAATCATTGCTTTGGTCAGTATTGTGGGATGCAAGCCACCAGGCATGAAAAGACCTTAAGTGCAGGAAGTGCATGTAAAGAGTTTTGTCAGTGAGAACAACAAAATAACATTTGTTTGCAATTAAAGTGAGTGCGTACAAATGAAAAGCCAAAATATAATTTAGACATCACCACTACCTTATTTCATCAGATCTCAGTCACATGCACTGTAGCTTTTTCTGCTGATTAGAGCTGTGTAAATTGGATTATCTGCCAATTTTATGAAGTTCTTGCTTTCTGGAAAAAAATGGGTTTATTTGTTGCTTACCATAGAACAATGATTCAAAGACTAGTGAATGCATCTTGGTGTTATTATCAATGAGAGCAATCACAGTTCAGTGTTTCTGTGTCAAAACTATAGTAAAACTGCATATTTCTATAGACTTGACTGTCAGCAGAGCAACCACTTCATTCAAGGTACATGAGGCCTTTTTAAATTTTTTTAAATTTTATTTTTTATCCTTGATCATGTGAACAGCACGAAGAGCATTTCACACTTGTAAATACCATTTTTGCACATACAGTAATTACAAAGGAAATATCCTGAGATATACACACCTGCCAAAGAGGCAGACAGAAAAAGAGGCCATCATTTGTGATAATAAACACTAAAACTTGACTTGTGTTAGGTCTTAAAAGTGTGAGCAATATGGTCTATTTTGTGGGCACATGAGCTCAGCTTCATACTGGATCAGGGCAGAACTGGTGCTGTGCTGGTCCTTATTTCAGATGTATGCATCCTGTAGCTTTATTGGGCTTTATTTGCTTTTTTCCTTCTTCTTAAGGAACAAGTGAATTTCAGCTGTGAGTGTTTAAAAGACTGAAACCCAAAACTATTTTTTTGAGTTTATTTTCCTTTTTTGCCTCATGATCTTTGTTCAGTGTCTTTTATTCTCTCCTCCACACTTAATCACGCTGTATTCCTCTCCCTCCCCCTCCTCAGAGCTGGACGTTGTGGATGGAAAATAAATAAAAAGGAAATAGCTGCAGGATGAAAACATGGCCGCACCCCTTCTTGTACCCCCAGGACCTGACAGCTTCAAGAAATTCACCCCGGAGTCGCTTGCTAACATTGAGAAGCGCATCAAGGAAGAGAAAAACAAGAAGCCACCCAAGCCCAGATCGGACAGTAGTCACCGCGACACATCTGACGACAATGAGCCGCATCCCAACAGTGACCTGGAGGCTGGGAAGAGCCTGCCCTTCATCTACGGCGATATTCCTGATGGAATGGCCGCCACACCACTGGAGGACCTGGACCCATTCTATGTGAACAAGAAAGTGAGTTGTCATACAGGCCTATTGCATCATCCAGTTTGCACTTAAATTCCAGTTTAATATCACTTCTTCTTTAGGTAAACAATTTACATATTCCTCTCTAACATATAGGAATGGGGCTCAGTAACTCAATTGTGCACACCATTAGAAAAAGCCTCTGTTTTTTTGATAACAGAGGATCAAACTGTGGTTTTGCTCCTGAAACAATCCCGGATTGCTGTGTAACGCAGCATTTAGTCTCATATATGTTTCTGTTGTATTGATTACTAATTGTACATGATAATGTGCAGCAAAGATGATGTACAGTACCAGGCAGAGGGGATGGTAATTTTTTTCTTTTCTGTTTTTATACTGTTGTGTTACTGCTGAGCAATCTTTTTTTGTTTGTTTGTTTTTTTCCATGATAAGACACTTTCACATGACATGTGCTTTGTCAACACGGCAGAAAAGGGCCAGTGCTGCTGAATTAACATTTTTTTAAAAATAATTTTACTGGATGGCTGCAATTCCAGTCAAGTGCTATTGCTCTTACACACCTCAGTTACACTCTAATCATGAATAATAGGTGATTTTAGTTTATTTAACTCATTATTAATTTAATTTTCTGTCATTATTAAAGATAAAAGAAAAAAGTAAAGTTCCAAAATAAGAATTTTAAAAAGTCCTTATAGATTATATCAGTATTAGTTCTATGTTTTTAAATGTTGAAATGAAGTTTGATTTATTTTTTTCCACCATTCACCTATATCAAAAAAGAAGAAGAAGAAGAAGAAGAAGAAGAAGAAGAAGAAGAAGTACATCTAAGGAAAGCCAGCTTCTGAATATATATGACAGGCCAGAATGCATATAAACCTCAGATTTTCTATCCAAGTTGTGTTTTGTTTTGTTTTTAAAAAATCAGGGACAACACTTGGCTCTATAACAGTGAAAAAGGGCTGAGGAGTTGAGGCAGAAGATAGCAGGATGGGACAGGAAGTGGGGAGAAAAGGAGCAACCGTTAGTACCCTTCATCTGTGTATAGGTGTGGAGGAACCAGTCTCCGGTGTGGTGGCAGTGATAATGTGTAAGAGAATCTGTGGCCTCTATAGAGGCAAGAAGGCCAGTCAGCAAGACTGGCAATCTCAGCGAGCATCACTCCCTCGTAGGATGGATGGGACTATAAAGTGCATGTGCCTTTTGTCATCCATTGATCCACAGCTCCAGTTCAGTTGTTGCCAAAGGAAGGGTTACATTATTGTCTTATTAACCTTCCCGAACTTTTCTTAGTGCTCAGATCATTCTTCTTTAGACTTCCTCGATTTACTGGCGTTTGACTTTGATGATCAAAGGAAAGTTCCCACTAATATTGTTCAAGCTGGGAGATGCTGTGGACAGAAACACACACAGTTGTGTACATTCAGAAGATAAAGCACACAAACAGAAAACTATAGGATTTAAAAGATTATTTTATGGATAAGTGATGCATAATCAATAGGTGAAATGCAAAGGGAGACAGTGCTATGAACTTGACATTTTTGCAAGCAAGAAAAACACATGATTCCTTCATTTATGGATTTACCCAAAACATTTCTTGAGAGCCTATACCATATCTTCATTTTATTGTTTATTTGAAAAAATAGGATCAAAACAACAGTCCAGTAAACTATGGTCTGTGTGTATAAAATTGCAGAAGAAAGATCATCCTTACAAAACACACACACACACACACACCTGATCAGTTACGTCTATTGTCCCAGCAGTCCTAATATATGTTGTTACGC
>JAOWBL010000020.1:392407-409651 GCA_028564865.1 Zenarchopterus dispar | reverse complement strand
CTATCTATCTATCTATCTATCTATCTATCTATCTATCTATCTATCTATCTATCTATCTATCTATCTATCTATCTTTAAGTGTAATTGAATTAAAATATACTTACATCTCAAGTGTTTCTGTAATTAAAATGATCAAAATAAACTTTATGTCAAAATTTGCAAAATAACATAATCATCAACTTTAATAATTTTTCAGCAAAAAAGATATTGTATTCTAATAATCGTAATATATCTGTCCAATGGTTACTGCCTGTACGTCCAGAGATGATGTGACGAGATGTTCACGTTAGGGTCAGAACTCAAACAATTAGTGTCATTTACTTTTCTAAGTTTTATTTCCATTCCTGATCTTTTTTATGATCTGTGCTGCTCTGCTGTTGCTCCACTGACGCTCCACATCAGCACCTCTGATGCCAAGCCAAAGACTGTAATATCAAGGCTTTATTGAAGGAAATGTGGGAATACCACCCTTTCTGACTACCAGATTGAAGGACAGCGTAACTTTACTCTTTATTTGCCCTGCATGTGTCTCTGCCTGTACGACTGCAGTTTCTGACTCTTCAGGCTGCGTGGTCGACACCTTCATAAAGCCCGTGTGGCACACACCAGCTTTCTCTTCTTCAGATCTATGATTTACCTAATTTACTTACGTATTTGTCTTTTGTCACACCTAAGCAAGTAGTTCTGACCCTAGTCACAGTTAGTACCCGCTCCTCTTTATCCATCCATGCCCTCACCTCTCCAGGCTGCTCGTCTCCTCCAGTCGACCAGCAGACATCCAATCGTTCAGCATTGCACTGTATGTCAATGAGGGAGTCTAAGTGTGTGCATATGTGTGTTTCCATCAGCTGCAGGAAACCTGATCACAGCACTCATGCATAAAAGAGATGAAGGGAGGGCAGTGGTGAGGAGGAGAAATGCAGAGTTGCAGTTCTTGTTTTTCCCGGTGATGGGTAGAGGACTGCTTGGGCTTTTCAAATGTCTGATGTGATTAAGCAATGTTAGAGCTGCTGTAGTCATACAGGAAGAGTTAGACAGGAAGGATAGAGGGCAGATGAGTGCTTTAGCTGGGGATGTGCACAAGCACATACTCTATGCGGTCATTTGAAAAAGAAAGTACAGTGCACCATCTTTTAATACGTTTGATGTATTAAGGCACACATCATCTGGTATTTACCCAGTCTTAAAACAGGATAAATACACATTCAGCTGAACAATATCAACTGACATATTTCAGTGTGTCATTATTTACTGAACAAAAGTAGAAGCTGTGCATATAAAACACGATACACCCATAGCTCTAGCTCATGGAACAACATTGATTATAAGTTATTGTATTCTGTCCAATGTTATCTGTTTCTGACATCCTTTAGGAGTGATTTTACCCCACCTTAATTTGTTTTACCTCCACAACATGCAGTCCACTGAGGTTTCTGTTTTCTTTTTTTTCTTTTTTTTCAGTGTTTTGTCTTTTATGAGCAGAATACTAGGAACAAATCTTCTTTAGAGCAAATCAAAATAAGATTACATTTTTTTTGTAGAATTAAGTCCACTGAGGTTTCTGAGCTCTTGTTTGTGCACAACTCTCTTAAGGGTCATCTACAGCATTTCATTTGGGTTATTGTCTCTTGATTATGCTACGATAATATGCATCACCTTTTTTCTTGTTTCCAGCTATTCTAGTATCGATTTGCTGGTTTACTTGAAATCATTTTCCTGCTGCATGACCCATTTTCAGTTAAGCTTTAGTTTTCTGACACATGGCCTCACATTTTTCTCTAGAAAATGTTCATATACTGAGAAGTTCACGTTGGAGTCAATGACTGTGAGATGCTCATGTTGTGTGGTTGCAACGCAAACCCAAACCATCACTTCTCCACCAGCACTCTGCCAAATGTAGCTTTGTACATTAAGACCAGGTATCTCCAGTTTGGGCTTGTTGGTCTTAAAGGCCATTGCGCAAGAAGTCTTGCAAACCTAAGATGGGAAGCTAGAGAGAAGAAGCTTTAGTCTGGCAGCCATTCTGATAAATTCATGCATTTAGTTTTTTTTTTTTTTCTAAAAGGGCTGGCATGGACTTAAAAATTTAACGTGCTATAAGTGAGGCCTGTAAAGTATGAGACATAGCTCTTTGATTTTTTGCAATGCCCCTGAGCTTTGCATGGTTGGGATGAAGGTAAGGGGAGAGCCATTCCTGGAAATATTATCGACTGCTATGATTATTTTCCATTTGTAAATAATCTTTTTCAGTTTCGAATGTGTGCAATATAAACTTATAACTCTTCTCAGATTAATTTGAGGCAACAGCTGCTTCTTTAAATTCACCACTGATATCGTTCCTCCTTGATGTTGTGTAATGTGACATTTATAAGACCGTTTAAGAATGACTTGCCTGCTGTGGACCTGTCATTTCTGCACTTGTATGTGCTCAACAGCAGCTACTAGTGGTTACACTGGGAGAGCTCACGCCAACGGTCCTGAAACTCAGGACGCAGCACCCCACAGACCGTTGCATTACGTACCAGCAGCTCTCTCTCAGAGTGTGTCTCCGTCCATTACTCTGCTTTTTCCTCTCCCTTCCGCCGCCTCGTCGCTGGCATTTGTTCTTTCGGGGTGTAGTAAATTAGAATGAGGGCCAGGCTTTAGTGCTCTGTCTGAGTCCTCAGTCTCTGATGACACAGCATCCTCCTGTACTGGGCTGAGTGAAACAGAGATGGGGTGGGGTGGGGGAGTGGGGGCTGGTTTTGCTTTCATTGCTATCCAGGCTGCTAGAAAGAAGGAAGGTGTAGTATGGATTGAATGTATTTCTTCTCTCTGCAGTACAGGATATCAGATAGATAAAAGTGGGATGACCTTTGTTTTTGTTTGTGTTATTTCCCTCTGATATTATGTAATACTGAAGTATGACATCACTGTTTGTAAAACCAAGCTTAAGAAAACATCACAAGTTCATTTTCTTAATATTGATTTTAAACATTAGAGCTTAAAGGTCTTCATCAGATGCACCAAAGTATCAAAGTTTCCTTACATATATACACAATGTATTTCTAAATATATTTTTTCTCCAAAATAATATACTTGAAAGATCTGCTGATGACAGGAGAAATCTGAAAAGTATACTAGCCAGAAAAGATTTACTACCAGCCTTTGAATTGATTGATTCTTTATTTACTTTGGTGTAATCATCTCCAAACTCACTGTGATCATCATTTTAAGGAGAACATTTTAAATATATAATACTCACACTTTTATTCCGAACCTCTTTAATTAGTGAATTACCCTGTTTTAAATCCAACCAGATTCTTCCTTTTACTAAAAACATCAAGTGACATTATAAAGTGTAAATAAATTTATAAAGTATCCTGATTTGACCAAAAGACATCCCAGCATATAAAGAGATATGGGATGTCTCTCTTTCTCCATACTTCCCACCTCTCTCTCTCTCTCTCTCTCTCTCTCTCTCTCTCTGCTGCATGCTTTCCTCCTCCTCCTCTTTCTCCTCCTCCTTTTCCTTACGTCTACCCATCTATCTCAGGTTTGGCTCTCTCTTCTCTGCAGCTCTTTGGCTTCCTGTTCTGCATTGCTCCCCCACCTCCCTCTCATCTCTCTCTTTATTCGTCTCTCTTTGCTGCTGTCCCGTACCCATGCAAATCCGTCCCCACATTGTTGTTCCTCGACTCCTCAGCCGAACACGCAGACACAAGCACAGGTTACTGCCCTTCCAGCTGCTTCTTGCATGTGGAGAACATTTCTGGAGCGTTACAGCAGATGTGATTTGATAAACTGAACCCTGATCTGCTGAGTTGTACATTTATTCGTGTGTGTATACATAATATGAGCCTGCTTTACAAATTTGACTGATCTGTTAAAGATTTGAAATAAACAAGAATGAATTTGTGTATTTATGTAAAGACATGTTGGTGTTTGAAGTAGCTGGACATGCAGGATATATGATTTTAGCCAACAAGTGAATATTATAGCTTATTCCTTTCATGCTATTCCTCTTATTTAATTGCATGCCTTGAAAAGAGCTTTTTAATCAGCAAACTCCTGTAATAATGGGTTTGTAGGATTAATGACTCATCAGATTCTCATATTTATTTAGATGGGGCTCAGTGAAGACACTAAATTGTTTAGTTTGTCATTTGTGTCTTCTGAGTTTAGTCAAATCCACTTCGTTATGTGCGAAGAGAATAGTTCTGCAGTTTCCCACGTCTGAGGCCGATCCAGGTCTTCTCTTGAATTGATTTATTTATTATTTAAATTGAGTTGTGAAAACAGGCAATGCATACAAAACTTTCATTGAGAAAATGTTCATTTGGTATTTCAGAAGTTCAGTGAATCATTGATCATCAATTACTGTAGCAGATTGTCAATTAAGGAAATTGCCCAACATTTGCGTTGCTTTTTTGTAATCATGCCAAGCTGAGCGTTTGCATCAGCAGCACATTTCTCTGCCTCCAAGTCAGCACAGTTCATTGAGTAACTGAAGCCTCTTTTCATCGGATGAAGATATCTGACTTGCTGTAGTCAGTAGATGATGGCCTACTCATATATATTTATTATATAAAAAATATATAATTATTATTGTTATTGCAGCCCAAATCCACCTGCCTACAGTGGCTATTTATTAGGAAACAGACCCACTGATCTAGCCTGGTACATAGTCTGGCATGCTGGGCTTGTGTAGACTGTTAATGAGGTAATACTCATTACAATCTCTCCTTCTGCCCCAAAATGGTACTTGCCTGGTCAGCAAAACACTTCATATGACCTCTGGGAGAGATGTACCGTTTGAACATGAATGTAGAGTCTGTGTTTCCCTGTTTTTGCTGTGCTTATAGAGTAGATGATGCAACATTTTAAGTAGAGCAGAGGCTCTACGGCCAAAAAGGAAGAGGCCAGGACGGAGAGGAACTCTGATGCAGAGAAGACATTTTGATTTTCTGCAGACTGAAGACAGTGGTTTTAACCACATTTCAGGACACCAGTTGTCTCGGGACACTTTCTGTCTCCTCTACATTTCTTAACATTTATGTATCAGTTGGCAGTGTGTTTTGATAGTGTTTTTAATTATCATTATTATTATTAATGAAATGTAATCTCCAGTCTGAAATCAGGCCGTCAGCTGAAGAGGAGTGAAAGGATTTGTATACAACTTCACAAATAAAATTTGCAGTGATATGAATATTAGCTTTTTTTAAAAAAGTGTTCCAAAATAGGACGTGTTTTCAATAAATAAATGGCAGCTGACGCCATCGGTGCCTCCGAAAGCATGAGATGAACAAGGAAACATACTCCAGCAATGTGTCCATCAAGTACTCCATCTTTGTAAACTGCTTGTGAAACATTTCCTAAACGTATGAAAAGTTGGTTGTTGTGAACGAAATCTCAGTAGTTTGCTTGTAAATGATGCTTGTAAGTCTCACTGTTACCTCAAAAGTCTTCAGTTCAAGATTTGGCATGAAGACCAAGGGACCACACATGGGTACTCACAAACAAACAAACTAACGCTGCTGCTTCACCCCAGTGCCCAGCCCCAGTTGGCCCACTGCTGTTTATGGGTAGGGAGTGGTTGTTGAGAGCCGAGAGTCAGCAGATTTGCTCTGATCGATGACAGCATTTGCAGTTCCTTTCCAGTAAAAGCTTTAAACTTGGGATGAAGCGAGTCATTTGGCCACGGAGATAGGAGAGCTTCCCATGTGTATGTCCGCAGCTTTTGTCACAGTGAAAAGGCAGCCAGGACGAAGGTGTGCTGGTTCTTGGGTGACTGGCCACAGAGAGAGTGATGTCAGCAGAGTAAAGCACAGTCTTACGTCCTTGCTGCCGCTGACAGCGTGCCCTTCTCTACATTTGTAGATTTTACCATGCTGCTGTTCTTTTTTTTTTACCCTTTAGTGTAAGACAATTACACATTGAAGTACTTATCTCACTGCAAGCTGAGTAAATATTTCAGAGTGAATATCCTGACAACAAAGTGAGCACTCTCCTCAAACTGCTCAAATGGATTTCAATCTCTGTAGCTTGAGAGGAAACTAATGCTGTAGTGTCCTGTGAGTCAGAGGGGAGCTCATTCATCTTCCTCATTTTAAGTTAAGTTAAGCACAAATGTTTTCAGGCCATGTACCACATGCTATGTACCTAACGTTTTACTCTGTGATTTATCTAACTGTCTTGCTCTCTCTGTCTCTCTTCTCTCCACAGACATTTATAGTCCTAAACAAAGGGAAAACAATCTTCCGGTTCAGCGCCACACCCTCCTTGTACATTATAAGCCCTTTTAATCCATTTAGGCGAATAGCTATTAAGATTTTGATACATTCATATCCTTTCAAGTGATTTATTGTTTTTATGCTTTATTCTATGGTAACACTTCACAGGAAGGGACGTTCATTTTGAGGCAACATTGTTCTGATAAGTAATAATTACTTCATGATTTACTCCAAATTTTATTATTGAATAGTTAATAACTAGTTAATAAAGAAAACAAATGTAGCCTTAATACTTACTGACCATTTGTTCCTCATTAATAAGGAGTTATATAATAAATGACTGGCAAATACTTGTTTCAGTGAATAACTAAGTAAAGATTAGTTTGTTAATGTCTATGAATCCATCATGACAGAACAGTGAATCTGTTCGTATCAAACAATTTTATTTAGAATAAATTTATCACTTTAAAATGATTCTAAATTTAATGTCCTGATAAAAGAATGCTAATTTCAGCATCTGTCTCTGTCCACTGTGTGCAAGAATGCAAAATTAACAATGATAACCGAGTTTAAAAGCAGAAAAACATTTTAATATGTAATTGTATTTTAAAATGTTATGGAAAAAAATGGTAAAAATGTTTAAATGATTACAATACAAATAATGTCAGATAAAGGGGCAGGTTTAAGTTATCTATTAAAAAAAAAAAAAAGAAACTGATGCTTCTCATGTCCTTTACTCCAAAGTTGGGCATTGCACAGCTTTAATTGGATACTACTGTAAACATTTTCTTTGAAAAATTTCATTTCTTATTTGGTTATTATTATTACTAGTCACCATTTAATAACTATTTAAGTATTTATTAATAAATTAGTTTTTTTAACCATTCACTTTGTAATCTATAGCCAGGATGAAACTACTTAAAACCAGTGAGATTCTTTCTGAGACATTCATAAACTAACTAATGACTGATTAATATAAAGAAACTCTTCAGTTCTGGTTTGTATTGTTATCTATCATATGGTCCTTTTTTAGGATGCATTAAACTTCCTAACAATATATCAAATACTGAATTAATTTAGATTTATTCATTGCCTTTTCTGAATTAAATAAACATTTAGTTATTTAGTAAGATACATAATTACTGATGAACAGTTAATTTCTCATTTCCCTCAGGGACTGCTCAAAATTCAGTGTTCCTCATTGTAAATTATTATTATTATTTTTTTGGATACAGTTTTAACTTAAATTTTGGATCACATATTTTAACTGGCCTCACCCTCTTCGTTCTTAGTGGTCACTACAGTGGACGGCTGCTCAAAATTTCTATGTTGAAGACTTTTTTTGTTTTGTTTTTGCAGTTGACAATGTAAATCCATGCTGTCCACTCAATCAGGCATGTATAACTGCGTTAAAGGACACGTTGAATAGTTGTTTAACTTTTTTTTTTCATGATAAATACAAATGAGGTTTAAGCTTGTCCTCATTCATTTTTGAAAGAATTAAAATGTTTCATGCATAAAGGGGTTAGGTTTTCTTCAAAATTAAAATATCATGTCAGTGTTTGGTTTGTTAACGGCTAGCACTGTTCAAACTTTCCTTAACCTTTTGTTCTCACATTATTTAGCATGATCATCATGTGTACCATTTTGACCAACTGTATATTCATGACATTTAGTGACCCCCCAGAGTGGTCCAAACAAGTAGAGTAAGTGCACACCCACACTTCTTCTCAGCATTCAGACTCTCATTTGATACGTGCCACTGTTTTTACTTTCTGCTTTCAATTTTTTAAAGGTATACCTTCACCGGTATCTATACATTTGAGTCCCTCACAAAAATTGTTGCCCGAGGTTTCGCCATCGATGACTTCACATTTCTTAGAGACCCATGGAACTGGCTGGACTTCATGGTCATTTCAATGGCGTAAGTACATTGAAAGTGTGAAAAGTATGAACATTTAGCCTCATTTACACAGCAGCACCGTGGTTATATGGGGAATAAGACTCAGACGTGATTAGTGATTACTTTTCCATCCTAGACAGAAGAAAACAGCAGGTAAATATAAAATGGCAAGAGCTGTCTTTCAGTGCAGACACCTAGTTTGGTTTTAAGTGTAACTTCTCCCATGAATAACAAATGTCTTATACCAAAGTCCCGAGGCCTTGAAATGCCTTGGCTCACGTTAATGGTGCTATAGTTACAGTTACTATGACGCCTGCACTTTTACTACAAGTCAAAATGATTGAGAGAGAAAAAAATGCATTATTCATGTTATGATTAACTTGTATATCCTATTACAATACAGGTATCATAACACACATTAGTAACAAACTTTTCTTATAATAAAGTTGTTACGGAGTTAGCTAGTGCAGAGTTTAAAATGAACATTGCTATTTCATAACTTTAATTGCTTTATAATGGACAAAATCAGCATTTGATATGAAAACTGTCAAAAGCTACACAAGCAACTTTGGAGAAACGAGAAAGAAGCCGTGTGATCGAAATCTCCAGACATTTGAAACCCAGTCCCAGTCCCTACATCTTCCTCTACTCTGGACAACAACTGTTACAGAGATCATGTTCCTCGGCTTCGGGAGCTCAGTAAACTAGATGCTGAACTCCTCATGTGTAAAATATTTTTGATATGCAGGGTTATCAATTACAGCTGCAAAGATGGTCTCTTCCTCTAATTCAGTTTTATTTCAGGGCTAATATTCGTGTTTACAACGTCTCTGTGGACATGGACCATGGCTAGATTGATTGACAGACAGTAGACATGCTCTCCTTCTTATTCTGCATCTGTCAAGTGTTATAAAGTCAGGCGATGTTTAGAAGAGCTGAAAACTAAAACGTTTGGGGCATTTTCACCTCAGAAAATTGCCATCAGTCCATCACATCTTCCTGATAATGTTTGTTAAAATATTAAGTAATCATTTTTTTCTATTCTTAGTGTGATCGGGATGACTGATGAGTAACTGTATCTGATCCACCTTGCAGGTATATAACAGAGTTTGTAAACCTAGGCAATGTGTCAGCTCTTCGTACGTTCAGGGTTCTGAGGGCTTTGAAAACTATTTCAGTTATTCCAGGTAAGACAGGTGTTTGTGTTTGTGGGTGGGCGGTCCACGGGGTTGATGTTAGGTGTGGTTTTGTTCCAGTCCCGCTCCTCTTCCTCTTCCTCCTTCTTTCTTTCCTCACTGGTCGGACAGGTGTTTTCTCTCTTCTCCCACTGTGGTGTCCCCCTCTGGTCTTCGATGGTGGTGCTGGTGTCGTGCTCTTGCGCAAATATGCGTGCGTGTGTGTGTTGTTATTGTGTGTGTTGTGTGTCATGGGGTTCTGTTCTGTGTGTCATCCTACCTTGTTACAGATATATAACTGAGTTTGTGGACCTTGGAAATGTCTCGGCGCTGAGAACGTTCAGGGTTCTCCGAGCATTGAAAACTATTTCTGTCATTCCAGGTGAGACTCCCATTTAAACACTAAGGCTGAGCTAACAGTTATCTCGTAGCCGTCTTTATTTACTTTTCTTTAATTTCTTCCTCTCTTTAGGTGGAGGATTTAAAAAAATCAAGCCTTTGTTTTATTTTATGTAAATCAAAAATGGTAGAAATACATTTTTGATAGACTTAGCAGTCTATTGGCAGTCTTGTGGAGTAATGTGCAGGAATTTAAAAGCACATTAAAGTGTGCAGCAGCTATCGCTCTAAAATTCTACCTCAAATGAAATAGCTATTAATTTCCAAAACTTTGCAATAAAGAAATCAATGTTTCTTTCCAAAGAATTGACTTGTAGGATGGCAAAATAAATTGTTTAATTGCAGAATGTAATTTTGAAAAAAAACAAACAAACAAGATTTATCATATCTTTGCAGATCAGATTTGTGTTTGGACTTTGAATTCTAGTTACGCTGCTTTTTTATATTTCTCAAGATTTCCAGTTCCATCAGACTGCCAAGACCAATCTGATAATACAACAATGCTGCATGAAGCCATGAGACATGTGCTTTTCAAGTTTGGCTTTAAGAGGCTACTTCTTTAGATTTTATTTCCTTTTTTGTTTGTTTTTTTGGTTGGGGAAGGAGACTGGAACATGGGCGTTAAAATGTATTAGATTCAGGCTCCAGTTATTCTTTAATTTTTTTCTTGATCCATCTGCTGAAGCTTTCATGATAAAACAAGTTAGAAACATTTCTGTGGATTAACAATTCTCAAAATTTGAGGAATGCAGATTATTACAACCATTACTGGGAGGTGAGACCCTGCTGAACCAACTAGTAGATGGAACCGGGTCCTCCTGGGACATACATATAACAACAACAGCAGGTGCTAGGCTTGTGAAGCTATTAAAAAAAAAAAAAAAAAGCACAGTACATATTTAAACACCCACCACTGTCTCATTGGTACAGTAAATTCATCCTTTAACATTAACTATTCAGCAGTCCGGTGGGCTGAACCAGCCAGAGGCTTCACACAAAGGGCTGACTGGGATGGGAACAGTCCTCCAGTTCATTCAAGCAAGGTCATAATCATTGTTTAGATCAGTGATGCTGACACAATCGTTTCCTTCAGCCTTGGCGTTTAAATGACCTGCATGCCACCTCTCATTGATCCCCAAACTCCTCCCCCACAGGCCCCAAATCTTGCTCTCCTGTCCTCTCTTTCTCTTCTTCACCTCTTGCCCGCCTGACTCCTTTTGTGCAGTTTGCTGTTTGTGGTGCTGCTTTATTGAGTTAATTTGTTGGATGCTTATGTTTATGACCGGAAGTAAGTCAGGGATGTTCCCACAGATGGACACAAGGAGTAATATTGAAACAGTAATCCCACAATGCACTTCCTCCTCTTCAAATGGATGCTAAATTAAGCTTTAGTGACGACTTTTTTTTTTGCCTCATTGGAAAATGTTTTAGATGAGTCAGCGTTTTATTTCTTTAGATCTGTTTACAAATATGCCTCTAATTTTTTGACATTATGAAAAAAAACAGTGAAACAGTGTGTCTTTCTGAAGGAAACATCCCATAAAGCTAGAGTATTTGTTTTAAAAAAAAAACCTGAATGTTACTTCTATATGTATTAATCACTTTAGTTGCACTATTGTAGGTCAAAATGAATGCATTTAAACTACAAAGTACCAGACATACATACACTACAAAATCATTACTTGGTTTTATTGCATCTTTCGATCTCTACATTGTTTTGACAATTGATTGCTTGAAAATTGCATGAAATACATCAATCTCACTAATATTTGACATTTTAAACTGAAAAAGGCAACAAACAGAGGACAGAGTCTTTTTTAAAATCCTCTCTTACGTTACATATTTTCCAAAATTAGAGATGCCCAGTTTCTAAGCTAAATAGCTTTCATGGTCTAACTGAATTACCTGTAGTTTAATATGTTTCAAAAATAAAAATGATTTTGTCGCAATTAACAATTGAATGAGGAAACAATAAACCCATCACCTTTTTTACGGGTTTTAAATTAACCAAGTTTCTGTATTTCAGAGTTTACAATACATCAGACAGAACCAGAACACTTCATTATGTATTTCAGCTGTTTCCAAAACAGAGCTTCATATCCTCAGTTTAACATTTTCAATATTTGAAATTTTGAATATTTAAAAAAAAAAGTGTTAATGTATCACTACTCACTAGAGTTTTAATGAGCTATTAAGGGGATAAAATTATTATCTGTATATAAGATTAGCTGTTCATGGGCTAAATATCCAAAATGTGCTGATTAAATATCTGAGTCATTCAGAAAGATCTCCATCACTTCAGGATTGATACACAGGTGCAGTTTTGTGTTCAAGAAATCCTTCTCATGTTTGAAAAGTTTAGATGTTGCCTGCATGACACCCAGTGAAAAGAAAACTTAAGCATACATCACCAGATTTAATATTTTTTCAATAACTTGAATCAACTGTAAAAATCTGCCAAAAACGCAGACCTGCTATTAAACAAGCAAAAGTTACAATTTTATTGGTGTCTTATTGGTGTGTGTGTGTGTGTGTGTGTGTGTCTTCATAATGTACATGAGTGTGCCTGTTCTCATGTCTGTGCATTTGTGCACATCTGTGTGTGTGTGTGTGTGTGTTATTTGTGTATTAATTGACAGGCCTGAAGACCATTGTGGGTGCTCTGATTCAGTCTGTGAAGAAGCTGTCGGACGT
The DNA here is from genome assembly GCA_028564865.1 of Zenarchopterus dispar. NCBI lineage: Eukaryota > Metazoa > Chordata > Actinopteri > Beloniformes > Zenarchopteridae > Zenarchopterus > Zenarchopterus dispar. The sequence continues at coordinate 397,268 of JAOWBL010000020.1, read as the reverse complement.
GATGATCCTGACGGTCTTCTGCCTCAGCGTCTTCGCTCTGATCGGACTGCAGCTCTTCATGGGGAACCTCCGGCATAAATGTGTGTTCTGGCCAATCAACATGACTGAGCAGTACCTGGAAAATGGCAGCAGGGGTTTTGACTGGAACAGTTACATCATGAATGACTGTAAGTGAAACCTTTGCACACTTGAATAAAATAGTGGCAAAGACTACAAAGATGGGGCTTTTTTTGAGAAATTACTTTTTTTTTCCATCTTGTTAAATACGTGCAGAGTGATTGCCCTGTTCTTTATTTGTCCATTTATTTTTTTTATAGCGAACTTCTACTTCCTCCCTGGTTCACTGGATGCTCTGCTATGTGGAAATAGTTCTGACTCAGGGTGAGTATCTTCATAAATATTAGCCATCTCAAAGTGAATTTGAGAAGCCAGTGAAGGTGTTCTTCAGGAATTATTCCTTTAGTCAATGAGCAGCAATCTACGCATGAATTATTTAGCAGTATCTGCTTGATCCTGACGAGGGCAGGTGGTGGCAATCGTACAGAGGCTAATCACAGAAAAATAAACCACTGTGCACGCTCACATTTGCAGCACAACTCTTATGACCCACTGAGGTACAAGGTGAACATGCAGCTAAACAGATTCCCTCATACTTGGAAGCCACCGACTACAATGACCTCCCAGCCTCCACCACTACAGCAGCCTTCGCCTCATAAAGGATAGTTATGGTATTTATGTCTTATAAAATCAGTTTCTAACACGATACTGCCCAGTTTGTGGTTGGATCCTACATGAGTATTCTTACAATAATAACTGACAGGATTTTGTTGAACATCCATATGTCTACTCATGTACACATACAGATGATTTTAACCTAATAGACCGTTTTTGTGTCAGGTCCAGCAGTGCCTTGACATACCTAACTGAGGAAACGATAGCCTGAAGATTCCTGGTATCTCCAGGCTTTCTGGTCATATTAGTCTTTCAGATCATGCGTCCCTGCTTCCCCTCCCAACTTGCATCATCTGATAAATAGATCATGTTGTTTTTGTTTAAACATTCATTTAATTATCTTAATGGCTTGAGGGACTACCTGTATGTCTCAAATTTTGTTATGAGGGTTTCTGATTTTTAAAAAATAATAAATGAACTTAATATTTAATGTTGAACCTCTTTAATCTTATATCTATGATAGTAGCATTCCAGCATGTGGAGTCAGTATTTCATGAGCAAGACTTGCTACCCTCAGAAAGGTAATGAAATATAAAATAAATTAATATCTAACTCAAAACAATATAATCTACATGAAAACATCCCAACCCAGCAGCAATCATGTGGTATTTCATGTTAAATTCATAGTCTGTCTCTTCGTGGTGCCAGTGTAATAATGCCAGTAACGCCACCAGCTTGAAGCTTAAAAGGCACATTTCACTGATTTATTTCAATAATGCATACATTGCTGTTTTTCCTGCAGACGGTGTCCAGAAGGCTTTACATGCATGAAAGCTGGAAGGAACCCCAACTATGGTTACACCAGCTTCGACAGCTTCGGTTGGGCTTTCCTCACCCTCTTTCGCCTCATGACACAGGACTTCTGGGAAAATCTCTACATGCTGGTAAGACGGTGACCTTCTGCAGTCTCCTTTGCCTCCTGTGCTCTTTGTTCCCTCTTATGCCAGAGCCCTATATTAAAGCCTCCTCACTCCTCTGCAACTACCTACTCCATAAGCAGCACTAATAATTCATTCTTCTTAGCTTTGTACCTGAAATGACTCAGCAAAATTGCCTTTCAGCAGCACCTCTCAGTTAATTTGCCCTCTGAATTAAAAAAAAAAAGGAAAGAAAGGCTGTAGCTGGGTGTGTGACTTGCCAGCAGGAATTTTCTTTTCTTTCATGAGAAAATTTCTGAAATATTCCTCTCTGTGTGTATGTGTGTGTGTGTGTGTGTGTGTGTGTGTGTGTGTGTGTGTGTGTGTGGACACACTACAAGGGATCGTGTCTGTTTGGAGGTTATCCAGGACATAGTCACATAAAACACAGATAACACATATAAAACAAATACTAGGCCGTAACATCTGTAATTTTAAAAGGTATTTGACTCGTATTGCGTTACAAGGATTGTATATCTGTTTAAAAATATCAGCTCACAAATGAAATTTCTCATTCCTTATCACTGGGTCTTTTTCCAGACTCTTCGAGCTGCAGGCAAGACCTACATGGTCTTCTTTGTCCTGGTCATCTTTGTGGGCTCCTTCTACCTGGTGAATCTGATCTTGGCTGTGGTGGCCATGGCTTATGAGGAGCAGAACCAGGCCACAATTGAGGAAGCAGAGCAAAAGGAAGCTGAATTCAAGGCTATGTTGGAACAGCTTAAAAAGCAGCAAGAGGAGACACAGGTCGGTCTCAATCTTCCTCCCATTCATAAACACTTGTTCCAACAAATCCAGTCATGTGTCCTTTTTTCTTCAGGCTGCTGCTATGGTGACGTCAGCATGCACAGTGTCAGAGGCTGCGTTAGAGGACGAAGGTGGGGGTGCCTTGTCCCGCAGCTCCTCTGAGGTCTCCAAGCTCAGCTCCAAGAGTGCCAAAGAGCGTCGCAACCGTAAGAAGAAATGGCGCCAGAAAGAGCAGGAGAAAGAGAAAGGAGATAGTGAGAAAGTGGTTAAATCAGAGTCCGACGACGGCAGCAAGAAAAGCACCATTCGTTTCCCAGGAAGTCGACTTGGCAGGAAGACATCCATCATAAACCAGGTACAGTTAGTTAGAAAATACACGCTTTTTCGTGTATCAGCTGATGCAAGATGATGCGGTTGATGACATCACACTAGAGAACGACGTCTGGTTTCTTGATCTCAGTGGGGCAGTTGTAGCTTAGGAGGTAGCAGGATTGTTGCTAATTTAATCAATATTTGTGTCCTTAGAAAAAGATACTGAATCCCACACTTTACCCCCGTGTGCTCATCACTTTTAAGCTACTTGGAATTAAAGTTTCTCATAAATAAATTTAACATAATACAGCCCAGTCACCGTGATGTGACTGGGCTGTATTATGTTAAATTATGGTGGTTGAGGCAGTGATGTGAAAGACTGTAATGTACAGTACTCATGCTTGTCATTTTTCTTTAGGCAATATGTGATACGACTGAATGTGTGACCTTACATACTACCAAGACAATAAGATATAGTCATCAAAAATACAATCAGTGAGAATAAATTACACATATGGTGAATATCGTTTCAAATAGCTGTTGATACTCAGTTAATGATGCATTTGATATATTTTGCTGTTGCATCTTGTTTTTTCCCCCCATTAAGCTAGTTTGTAACTATTTTAAATTATAGTTTATAGGAGGATGGAACTTTTAAAGGTTTGACAGATCATCAATTTTTTAAATTGGTATTTTCAATCTTTGGTGAAAAGATGAGCAGAATGGATGCAATAGCATTTTATTTCAGTTCTTTAATGTATATGTCATTGTTTGGGTGTTTAGTGTAATGTGTACCAAACATATTATTTTTAGAATAACAAATAGGATGTCAAGCTGATTTTGGTATATTTAATTACAGACTGTTGTGGATTCAGTTCATGGGAGTGGGAGGTTTAGCTTTACTTGATACACACACGTCCAGAACATGAATGTTTCTGTCAGTGCCAGCTGGTACGATTTGATACTGGTGAGTCCGTGTGGACTGAAAAGGCAAGGTAAGTAACTGTACCAGTTAGCAGGGAAAGAAATAAAAACGATGGCATAACTTGGTCAGGGCTTGCTGTGTTCAACAGTTTATGATCTGGTGGCTCTTGGAGGCAGCAACCAGATACATGTGGAGAGTTTCAATGATAGGCTGCGGCCACCATTTGAACTGTGCACACCAGGAACTGAATCAGGTACAGCTGCGAGAATCCAGCTCAGGTTGTTGGAGATGGAGGAGAGTGTCTTGTCTCAGTGATACTTCTGAGGCCCTTTGTCAGTCCTTAACCTTAAATCAGTGAGTTTATCAAGGCTCGTGGATCATCTGGTAAAGTCAGTTTATAAGGCAGTTTTGAAGTCTCAAACAGCTCTCCGTCATTTCATCCACTTTCAGCAGATCGCTGTGGGATTTCCTTAGAATAAAGACACTAAGAACCAAGCAAGATGTTTTCTTTAAACAGGATGATTAAAAGCTTTTACCATCTCCAAGAGGAGTGTTACATAGCACCTATTTGGAAGTTCATCAAACGGGTTCTTCATGAATGCCGAGGTGAAGAAGTAAGCAACTGCTGCTCAAAGACACCAGTGAAAAACTTGCCATCTGGACTTGTCTCTTTCTTTTTTACTTTGTTTACTCAAAAGGCCTCAACTAAATCATCTTTCCTGGCTCCAGCTAGATGATTTCTAACTCAGAGTCAGATTCATATACTCATGTTGTAAAGGCGACGGGGCCAAAATTCCCACAATGACATGAGACACTGACAACTTCATACATACATTTATTATTTGTTACTTCTTTTTTTTTTTAAACTGTATCTCAATATGTAAAACCATAAAACTGACAGTGGTAGAGAGTCAAATAGTGGTAGAATAGCTTCCTACTAATATATATTAAAAAAATACATGGATCTTTTATTTATTGGTGAGTCTAAACTGACAGCAGTTCATAGTTGTTTGTCTTTTTTGTCTCAGTTTGAACCTGCGGAGGACTGGCTACTTGTCCAGCGTATACTCGTCCTCCTTTTTAAAGACAGCAAGTATAGGATTCAGTCTCATCAGGATCCCAAAAGCCTGGATTATAGTGCAGTGGTGTTCTGTTCTTTCAACTAATAATAACTTCAAATTGATCATTGCTTTTGATTGTTGTTATAGGCATCATATTTATATATATA
>JAOWBL010000020.1:369299-388267 GCA_028564865.1 Zenarchopterus dispar | reverse complement strand
TATCTATCTATCTATCTATCTATCTATCTATCTATCTATCTATCTATCTATCTATCTATCTATCTATCTATATTATATATATAATATAATATAATATTTATATATATATATATATATTTATATTTTTATATATATATATATATATACACACACACACACACACACACGCACACATATATAACCACATTAGCTGAATTTTTTTGACGTGGGTGAGTGGAAGGACCTGACCGCCACAGCAAACTTTGATGGTGGCCATGTTCCTGATGGTTTTGAAGATAACATGGCAGTGCACCATTAGAAGACCAAAAAAAAAAAAAAAAATCCGAGTCCAGTTATCAAAATATCCTGCCTGCAGTTCAAACATATCACCTACTGAAAACATCTGATATATTTTGAAAAATGTGCAAGGCTATCGCTTACCTCAAGTTAGACTCAGAAAAATCTCACTAAATGGAGTGACAATCAGCATTACTAAATCCCTCTGAAACTCCCAAGGTCTCCAGTCACCACAGTTAGTTTTGTAGTTTAAAAACAACAGTGACTCTAAGGCATTGTTCTCTGTCTCTCTGCAGGTTTTCACTGGGATCTTTGCTGGTGAGATGTTTGCCAAGCTAATCGCCATGGATCCTTACTACTACTTTCAGGAAGGCTGGAACTGCTTTGATGGCTTCATTGTGACTCTGAGTTTGGTTGAGCTGGGACTGGCTGATGTAGAAGGTCTTTCAGTTCTCAGGTCCTTCCGATTGGTGAGTGGAAAATAACAAAGACATGCTGTAAGCCAACGAACTGTCCTTTTTAAAACAAAATAGGACACTAATCTGTTTTATATTCTGTTTGCAGCTTAGAGTGTTCAAACTGGCCAAATCTTGGCCCACCCTCAACATGCTGATTAAGATCATTGGGAACTCAGTGGGAGCTCTGGGTAATTTGACCCTGGTGTTGGCCATCATTGTCTTCATCTTTGCTGTGGTGGGCATGCAGCTATTTGGCAAAAGCTACAAGGACTGCGTGTGTAAGATCGCCGAGAGCTGTGAGCTGCCACGTTGGCACATGAACGACTTCTTTCACTCCTTTCTGATTGTGTTCAGAGTGTTGTGTGGGGAGTGGATTGAGACCATGTGGGACTGCATGGAGGTTGCAGGTCAGGGCATGTGCCTAATCGTCTTCATGATGGTCATGGTCATTGGAAATCTGGTGGTAAGAAAAGACAAATATTATATAGTGCGCATGCTACATGATCCCAGTACCCCAGGTGTTTTGTGAGTTCAAGGGTTCCAGGTTCTGTCTTGTTTTTTCGGAGGTGTTGAACCTGTTTCTGGCCTTGCTGCTGAGCTCGTTCAGTGCAGACAACCTCGCTGCTACAGATGATGATGGTGAGCCCAACAACCTCCAGCTTGCTGTCAATCGCATTAAGAAAGGGATTGCCTGGTTCAAGGTTAACATGCGGGTCTTTGTCGCCATGGTTCTGAAAAAGGTATCTCATAATAATACAAATGAACAAATCATGTTCGTTAAATATTACTGTCAGATGAACGTCTGTCTTTGTCAGACAGATCTGTGGCGGCGTTCATGTTTCCTAATAGTGTCCTATGTTTTTACCCTAACAAGCAACCCATCGAAGACGAACAGAAGCCTCTGGACGAGATGTACGAGAAGAAGCTCAACTGTATTGTAAATCACACGGTGGACATCAACCGGGAATTGGACTACCCTAAAAATGGCAATGGCACCACCAGCGGCATCGGGAGCAGTGTTGGGAAGTACATGATTGACGAGGACTATATGTCCTTCATCCACAACCCCAACCTCACCGTGTGTGTTCCTATTGCTGTTGGCGAGTCGGACTTTGAAAACCTCAATACAGAAGACTTCAGCAGTGAATCTGACGTGGAGAACAGCAAAGATGTGAGTATGGAGCTGCCCTAAGGCCGGGCACCAGGGTTGCTGATAGTTTTTTGGCTGAAATGCTTGTTTTGGGGGTAAAAGAAAAAAGAAGTTGTCGTATTTCTTATTTTTGAAAGGATAGAGGCCAATTCAGATATATAAATATTTCGAAACATTTGTATATAATAATTTAAATGTTGATGTTTCCAGTATATGCAACAGTTTACTAAAAAGTTGACCTTGTACTGTATTTTGAGGTAGGTAGAACTGATCTATGCTGCCTCATTGAAAGAACTTATTGTGCCTGACATTTCTGAACAATCATTTAGATAGAAATGCGACACAAAAAGATAGAAGCACACCTGATGAGGCAGCAGTCCGAAAAACATGTGGTTATTTTTATTTTTTTAATTCCAAATGAAAATCCAGATCCAAAGCTTGTAGAGACATATAGTACATAGGCAACCTTGACCCAGTTTGTTGTAGGAAGATAAATGATAATAAAACTGCATCGCTCATGTAGCTGCGCTAGGATCATATTCCACCTTCAGCCAGCCACACAGTCATCTTTACTGCAACACAACACAAGAGAAAGCTACAAACGTCCAGTCAAGTCAAAATATTACAGATCTAGCTGGAGATTTGATCGCTTGGCTAAAAATATAACTATTTTTTTAAATCCTAAAAAAGTTCCCAGAAATTCTTTGTGAAGAAGAACACTAAATACATGATCAAATTTAAAGTGCCTCGTCACCTGGGGATCAAAAATTATAGTTGCTACAAACCACCATCTACTTACTTATTCTTTTCAAACACTGACTAGCAGAAACACCTGGGGCATTAGGTAGAACACCTAACCTTAACCTTTGATGGGCATCACTACTACTGTAACCAACCACCAACCACTGCTTATCATTGGTTATTGTTTTGTTTTTGTTTTTGCTTATGAATGTTATACCTCTCCAAATAAACATGCATCTATTGATTTTCTGTTGGGATGCAGGAGTCCAAGTATGCTAAAAGACTGCACAAAACTCATATTAGCATCCTAGAATATCAAAAAACACGATGGGACGAAACACTTCAAACTACCCAACACAAAGTAACATTTCCTCAGCGTGATATAACCCATGCAGTTTCAAGAAAACACATCGCACTCGCAGATCAATCTGGGCATGAGTTGGAGTGCCGTGTAGCACGTTTGCGAGATGTCTAACAATCAACAAAACAGTCAGAGACAAAATTAAAGGAATGGACGACTTTATTGCCACATTAAAAAGAGAAAGCACAGTGACAGCACACAGCGAGCCAGCTACCAATAATAACACATTACTCACCAATTCAGAAGGAAGATGGCAAGTTCAGCATTGGTTTTCTATCCTATTTCTTCTCATGGCACTTGCCAATGAGTAAAAGTCAGAGCAAGATTTATACTTTTGTCCATCGCTTGGACACTGCACCCTGTTTCTCTTCCTGCATCCCACCAGAGTAAAAGCTTTTCCAAGATTTTGTCTCCCTCTTCCTCTTCGACCCAGCACATGTTCTTGTGAGAGGGATGCGGACTGAACCGCAGCCCATTCTCCCTGATATATGTCAAACAGATGAAATGATCATTTTAGGGCAAAAACATTACGTACACTATTTCATTCAGCAGTTAGATAGATAGATTGCCAGTGGCAGAGGATTAATGAACCATTGACATGTATGCTTCTCAACTCAAATATGCATTCAAATCATAACTGTAATCACACTGTGCTGCATGCATAGGGTATCATTTGAACATGTAACCTTCAAAGAGTAATTTTGAGCTTAAACTGTCCCTTTTTTCTAGCTGGATGACACAAGCTCGTCTGAGGGCAGCACCATAGACATCAAGCCTGATGTGGAGGAAGTGGCAGTGGTGGAGGTTGTGGAGGAATATCTTGACCCAGACCCTTGCTGGACAGATGGTATATGATGCTTGTTAACTGACTTTATGGTTAATGCTGTCAGAAAAATGAGCAGACTTGAGTTGGTGTCATCATTACTGGTTCTTTTACACACGTGTTGTACCTTGGCTAGTACCGCGTAAATAAGCAGCTATGTTTTTTATTTTTAAAATAGAATGTGTCGCCAAATACAAGTGCTGTGACGTTCCCATCACTCACGGCTGGGGAAAACACTGGTGGTTCCTGAGAAAAACCTGCTACCTGATAGTAGAGCACAACTGGTTTGAAACCCTCATCATCTTTATGATCCTGCTCAGCAGTGGAGCGCTGGTAACACACGCACGTGCACACACGCACACACACACAAGTGAATGGAGTCAGTTTATCCACTTCTAAACATACCCACAGGCTTCACCAAATACAAATTATTTTGTGAAAAACTTCAAGACAGAATTGGTTATTGGTTTTACACCAGTAAGAAGAAGTAAGCAATACTGCTTTGCGAAACAGCAGGGAAAATACATTAAGACAATATGGTCATAAAATGCACATAACATTGATTTAGAGAAGTTGAACATCATTTCCTTCTAAGGAAGTGGGCAGGCAGGAGCATCTCGTGCTTTTGTTTTGCAGCAGCTTTTCATATTATTGTTGCTAATGGACAGCAAAGTGCTGTAATGCACCAATCTTTTAACCGAGAGAATCCAGCTTAGCTTTGCAGCTTTATGAAGGGAGAGGGACTCCAGCCAAATCCAAACACTAATGTGCTGAAGAACGTATAAAGCCTATAGGCGTATTTTTCCTTTAAGTCATTTTCCCCTAAATATGAACGAAACACATTACCTAAGGTAAATCAAGCATATGAGCCACTTAACACACACTAATACAATACAAGTCTTCATGCAAAGCATCTTTTGCTTAGTTGATATGGATCCCATGCATATTATTTTTTGTTTGTTTGTTTGATGAAATCAGAAATGAATTACGCTGCAGATGACCTCAGATGGAGTACGCACTGACGATGTCTGTGGCACACGTCTGTTACTCTTTAGGCCTTCGAGGATGTGTACATTGAGCAGAGGAAGACAGTCCGCATCATTCTGGAGTATGCAGACAGGGTTTTCACCTATATCTTCATCCTGGAGATGCTGCTAAAATGGGTGGCCTATGGCTTCGTCAAGTACTTTACTAACGCCTGGTGCTGGTTGGACTTCTTCATTGTGGATGTAAGTATGCAAGCGTACTCTGCTTTTAAGTACAAATAATTTATCGCAGCCCCTCACCATACAGCATCGAGTGACTGCAAAGACTTTAAAGACTAGATCATGGATTGAAATGACATAAAACTAAACAAGAACATTTCAGAAGCCGGAATGCTTAAGAAGTGTTTATTTTTCATTTATTTGTTTTTATGTTAACACAGATTCAGTAGCTGATAGAAAGTTGTCAGTAGGATTTTAGATGATCATACTGGACATTTTATTTTATTTTAGAACAATACTGATAGTTATCACAAATAATTTGTGTCTATTTGTTATTTGGCCATGATAAGTTTGATGAAGGAAAATAGATGATATATCCGTTTCTTCTCTGAAACACAGTAGTTTTTCAGGAAGTAACACGTTTAAATGTTTTTATTCAACAGAGAGAAATGATGTAACTTTGGCGAAAGTCTTCTGGTTCAAAAATGACTAAGTATTTAAAGTCCATGATTATTTTTTGTGAATCACCAACATAAAGGTCTCTTGGATTTTCTATTTCATCATTTAGCTTATAAATGTTAAATCACAGGAATTGTAGCCACTGCCTCTAATGTTTTACAGAAATTTCGTAATCATTTTCTCTGAAAAAACAGTTTCTCTTTCTTTATGTGTCTCGGTTTTCTCTTTGTTTTTCTTGACAATTGTATGTGTTTTACAGTTTTTACAATTGATGGGGAAAATGTATGTATTTATTTTTGTATTTATTATTATTAGACCTCCTATAAAAGCACTCTGCTAGGTGACATAGTACATTTCACATCTGCCATCCCAAAACCCCACAGGGCGGATCTGGAAAAAGAAAAAAAAAAAAAAAAAAAGCCTCCCTCACTGTCAAGAAGTGCGTAATGGCGCTGGTTCTTTGACACCACCAGGTTTCTTTGTGAGTCCACATTTATGTAAACCTTCTTGAAGGCCTTTCCCATACATTATAAACAAGTTGTTGGCCAAAACCCCACAAAAATATCCACAAAACCAGATGAAACCCAAGTGGAAGGCTTTCTGAGTGAGACAGCATCCGGCTGCTAGCTGTTAGGGTTATATACTTACATTTATCTTTGTAGATTTGTGCAGTAAAAATGTGCTGTGATTATTTCTAAAACAGTGGATTTGTGTGTCCTGTAGCTTTGCGTCTTTTTATTTCAGCTTCACACGCACTTTTCTCAGCTCTGACACCAAAGCGGTAATATAGGCCTGTGTGTGTATTTGTTCCTGAGTCTTAACAGAAACAAAAAAGTGTACCTGGGTTTATCATTTAGTTTTTTATTCTTGTTTAGTTTTATAAAAATATTTAACTGGGGTCATTTTTGACTCTTTGTTTCATGTTCAGACAATGGTATTTACTTACTTTTTATTTTTACTTTATTAAAGAGTTAGATAATGAATATCAGCAAAATGTTTACTAAAGACTTCAATACATAAATTAAATAAAACCCTTTTAAAAGTAAACAAATATCCTGGTAAGCATAATGTTAAACTTTGAATCCCTGAACATGTTCAATAGTTTATGCAAATTTTTAAGTCAGACCCTAAGCTTAACTGTAATTTATTAAACAATTACCAACATGCCTCTGACGTTTAGAGTTTCTCTGTCCGACAGAGTCACCTTTCACCCGCAATAAGTTAAATTAAAACTAAGGTTCAAAAGTAAAACAGGTTGAAAAACACACAAAAGTCATTATGTGATTTGAATTCTCTCTTTTCAAACAGAAAAGTTGGTTGGGTATTAGAGTCAGAAACCCACATTATAGATATGAAGAATGGCATCGACAGAAAACCTGAACTCTTCAGCTGACGTGTTGCCGGTTCTCCGAGATAAACCCTCAAATATTCTGTGGAGATGAGTTAATCCTCTACCCTAATACTGGCCTGTCCTCTCTCTCACAGCAGGTGCCTATAACTGTGTCTCTCTTTAAGTTAAGAGAGACCTTGTGCAGCTGTCGAGAGGGACTGAGAGGTCGGTGTTTGGGGGTCCAGGGTAAGGTTTGTGTGCTGTGGTGGGGCTCCTACTTTCACAGGTTAACCTCTCTTCTAACCCTGAAAGTTGTCCTCAACCTCCTGCGTTTTTCTCTCCCTCTATAAGTGAAACACCGTCTGGTGTGGAAATTGTACTGTTTCGTACCGTGTATTGTGTGTATATTATTGTGTCACATTGATTTAGTGTTCGTGAACACATCTCTCCTCTGATTTATCCCTTTGTTTGACAATCTTATCTTCCTCTCACTGTGTCAACCACAAGTTTCTTTCCAGGTGTGCTCACTGTGCTGTTAAGCTGGTTGTTACCTTAGGCTGGCTTGCCAAACTAAAGCAAACACAAACAGAAGCAAACATATCTAAAAAAAAAAAAAAAAAAAAAAATCTTTATAGATTGTAATAGGCCCTGTTAAACGTTTCTGTTATAAATTTTCCTCACACATTATGAAACTATTTGAACTTATCTGTTTATAATCATTCAGCCATCTTTACAGTTGGCATATAGGGTCCATCTTTCTCTCTACATCCCATTTAACTGTGTGGGTCCTCTCTTCCTTTGCCTCTGTCTTTCCTTCTCCTTCTGTCCCTATCTGTGTAGGTGTCTATAGTCAGCCTTATAGCTAATGCTTTGGGCTTCTCCGATCTAGGCCCGATTAAATCACTCAGGACACTGAGGGCCTTGAGACCCCTCAGGGCCCTGTCACGTTTTGAAGGGATGAGGGTAAGACCTAAGACATATCAGGTCCTTTTGCATGTCAAATAAATAAAAGCATCAACGCATGCTAGAGTTGACAATATATATATACACATATATATAAAAAAATCCTGCAAATCTCTCCAAGGGGATATATTTGTAGTCTTCCCTGTAATCAGTAAGAAGCTTTTTGCATGGACGCAGATCATCTCAGATGGTCGTAAAGCATCTGATTTATCATATTTCATTTCATATATGATAAATTTAGTGTTATGTTAAGGCTATTAGTAATGATTAATTTCTGGAAAGCATTACCCAAAATTTAAAAAAGAAAACCTATCCCTCCTACCTTTCTCCCTGAATGATGCAGAACATTACATTGAAAACTCAGCTCTGTTCAGTTTCAGCTGAGAAACAACCAGAGGCTGGTCTGAACTGTCACACCAAACCATTTCAACCTGAACCTCAGGAAGTGGGTTGGACCCACTCTGTGCCAACCGTCCACAACCCGTTTAAGTGTTCCTGGGGTACGGGACCCTCTCTGTGTTCACATTATGGACAAATCTGTGCTCGTGATTGGCATAAAACATTAATCTGTTTTTGTTTTTTTGTATGTGTGTACACGTTTGTTAGTCTGTTTTTACGTGTGTGTGTGGAGATTCCACATTAACAGTTCTGATACCAGTGGCCCGCTCGAAGGTCCTGGAAGTTGAAAAAGTTCACAAGTTTTCTATAACACTAGTCCATTTCTGAGCATCACTAAAATGTGGGTCTGATCAGCCTCTGGTTGTTGTTGGGCAGAAAAAAAAAAAAAAAAAGAAATCTTGTCTGTGTTTCGGCTGAGCGTCTCCTGAATTTTGCTCTGTCTCAACTGTTACCTGACCTTATCACAGTTTGGCTTTGGCATTGTCACACTGGAAGATCGACAAACTTCTGGTTGCATACCCCCCTGCCCCTGCCATCTTTGCTCATCACTCCTCGGTGATTGTCATCACCATGGTTTCCATAATCACCATTTTGCAGTTGTATTAACCCATCACATAGATTTATTGGCTATATTATGATATTTGGCAGAATCCTACATTTAGAAACAAAGAACTTTTGAAGTGATGTTTGTCAATATGGCTTTGGCATTTCTTTCAGAGGGAATGCACGTTCATACGTTGTTATTTCTAATCTAATGCTATGGAAAAGTCTTACAAATTAACAGCATATTTGGCATTCATGCTGGAACATTTTTTATCAGTATATTAACAAAGCTTTTGGTACACAATTTTGATAGTGTGATAATGGTTGTATTTTACATTGTTTAGTGTGGCAATGTATTTTAATGTGAGTGTAACAATATGTGTGAATGCAGAAATGTGAACTTGGAGCTTAAAAAGGAATTTGTAATAAGTTAATTAAATTTAGATGTACTTCTTTAACAGGCTGACAGTTCGTAAGTCTCAAGTGCTACCTGAAGATTTTGATTTAGATTAACTTCAAAGACTGCTGTGTCTTACTCTGGTAATCTAACGGGAGGGTATGTATCATTTAGAAATGCATAAAATGTAACTCTATTCATTTTCAGGGCGTAATGTACAAGCACATTTTTTATGGCTTGTTTGATCCATGTCAGAGATATTGAATGTTATTTTCTTTTTTTCAGTCAGCCCAGTTAGCATTTTGCAGCAAAATCCTTCAAGAGTTACTCACAGGGAAAAATGAAGAAGAATCGGCTGGACAGTTGCTGTTACCTGCCACTTTTTATTGTGTGTTGTAGTTTTTTTCTGCTGACTATTGTTACACTCACTTGTAGTTTAGTGTGACAGGTTTCAATTTGAGCTTAAAAGTCAAGTAAAACAAGTAGAACCTCTTACAGGGGAACAAGACCGTGCATTTCCACTTAAGTGTGTGTTGATGTTCTCGTGTGTGAACATCTTTGCGCAGCTTGTGTGCATTAACAAAATGACAGTTTTGTCTTCTTCACTGCTCTCCTCAGGTTGTAGTGAACGCCTTGGTGGGTGCAATTCCCTCCATCATGAATGTGCTGCTGGTGTGTCTCATCTTCTGGCTCATCTTCAGCATCATGGGCGTCAACCTGTTTGCTGGAAAGTATTATTACTGTTACAATGAGACAGCTGAGGAGAACTTTGAGACAGACGTTGTGAACAATAAAACCCAATGCTTTGCCCTCATTAATGACAATTTCACTGAAGTCAGATGGAAAAACGTCAAGATCAATTTTGACAACGTCGGTGCAGGATATCTAGCGCTCTTGCAAGTGGTAAGAAACCTTTGCAGCTGTTTCTTGTTTGTTTGTTTCTGCTGATTTCAAGTGTGTTCTCACCCACCGTGATCACCTGCCTTACAGGCAACTTTCAAAGGATGGATGGACATTATGTATGCAGCAATAGATTCAAGAAAGGTAGGCTTCCTGCACATCTGATGGCTTTTTCCAGACCCCTTTCCAATTGAGATTTGAATGTATTGTTTTTTTTTTCGTCTTCTCACAGTTGGAAGATCAACCCCGCTATGAGGACAATTTATACATGTACATCTATTTTGTCATTTTTATCATCTTCGGCTCATTCTTTACCTTAAACCTCTTCATTGGTGTCATCATCGATAACTTCAATCAACAGAAGAAAAAGATAAGCATTTTTTTCTGACTTTTCCTTATTCAGATAATCAGTTTTTTGTGTGATTTGAAGTGTTGAATTTTGCAGCCAACCATATATTAGCTTTACTATAATAAAGCTTGGTAACAAGGGGGCATATAAGACAACAAAATATCATGTCACCCATCTCTCATTAGACTCTGAAAAAATGTAAATGAATAAAGAAGCTGGATGAGCATAGTTAGCTTTTTTTTTTTTAACAAAAAAGGGATTAGCAAGGGAATGCATGATCCAAAGTTTCACAGATTGTAACCAAATTGTTTTTCTCCCTTTACTTTGGAGGTCAGGATATCTTCATGACAGAAGAGCAGAAGAAATACTACAACGCCATGAAAAAACTGGGGTCGAAGAAACCACAGAAACCGATACCCAGGCCCCAGGTAAACACTGCTCTGCTCTCATCACCAGGAGATAAGCTTGTAATTAGAAATTCTTAAAGGCGAGAAAGTGACATGTGCATAATTTCTTCCCTCCCTTCTCTTACTTCCCCTCAGAACCAAATCCAAGGCATGGTGTTTGACTTTGTGACGCAGCAGGTGTTCGATATCTCCATCATGATACTCATCTGCCTCAACATGGTCACTATGATGGTGGAGACCGACGATCAGTCAAAGGAAACAGAGGAGGTGCTTTACTGGGTCAACTTCGTCTTCATTGTGATCTTCACTGGCGAGTTTTTGCTGAAGCTCTTTGCTCTGCGTCACTATTACTTCACCAATGGCTGGAACATCTTTGATGTGGTTGTGGTCATCCTTTCAATTGTGGGCAAGTATTAAAAAAAAGTGTTATTTGCAGTTGGAGAAAGAAATATGTGACAGCTTGTTGGGACATAATTTACGTGTTTTCTCTGTGAATGGGCTTCTGAATGACAGAAATTTCTCTTAAGGAGCCGTGTTCAGTGACATGCAAAAGTTTGGCTTTGAATTTGTCTATAATGAATAAAGTTCAACAATAATATCACCTTGTTAACTTTTAAGATGTCCATAAGATCAGTTTCTATGTGTAGATCAATCATGATTTAGGTTTGCATTGCGATATTTCGCTGGTTAGGAAAACAGGAGCTGTAGCCACATATAAGAACAGATCAAATATCAAAGTATCTGTAAATAAATGAAAGGTGAAGAAAGGATAAAACGGTACTGATCCCAAGCACCTCAATATCCACAATTCACTACATCAAGAGGCACAACCATGACCCTCATTGTCCCCCCACCCAACCTAAACAATATTGAAAATGTTTGCAAAGGCCTGTAAAAAGCAGCGATGCATGGCAAGCCAAGAACTTACCAGAACTAGAACCTGTTTGTCAGATGAATGAGAGAAAAACAAGAGTCCAAGCTAAATACAAAACATGGCTATAAGGAAAAGTTGGAGTCTGTCAAAATAAAGTCTGTTTACGCTTCTAGTCCTTCTTCTTATCATTGTCTTTATCATTTTAAAACTTTAAATGAATTAGATTAAAAATATGCATATCCAGAAAATAACAAACATGTCATTTGGAACTTTTGATAAAGTTAAAGATCACACAAAGCTTTTTGAAAGGTCTTCTGTTTACTTGACTATTCGTGTATCAGAAATTTTTGACCCACAAGTGCCCAAACTTTTGCATAATACAAAAAAACCCCAAAACAAAATAAAACAAACAAACAAAAAAACAGTGTGACAATTAAGTAACAAGTGGACATGTTTTATACCGTTCCTACATCCTAACTGGACCTTTTTTTTTCTTTTTCAGGAATGTTTCTGGCTGACCTGATTGAAAAATATTTTGTTTCACCGACCCTCTTCAGGGTGATTCGTCTGGCTCGTATCGGCAGAATCCTCCGTCTCATCAAGGGCGCCAAAGGAATCAGAACTTTGCTGTTCGCCCTCATGATGTCACTTCCTGCCTTATTCAACATCGGCCTGCTGCTTTTCCTGGTCATGTTCATCTTCTCCATCTTTGGCATGTCCAATTTTGGCTACGTGAAACACGGGGCTGGAATTGACGATATGTATAATTTTGAGACCTTCGGCAACAGCATGATCATTCTGTTTATGATCACCACGTCAGCTGGCTGGGACGGCCTGCTCTTGCCCATTCTTAATTACCCTCCAGACTGTGACCCTTTACTGGAGAACGCTGGCACCCCCGCCACTGGAGACTGTGGCAACCCGTCTGTGGGCATCTTCTTCTTTGTTATGTACATCATCATATCTTTCCTAATTGTGGTCAACATGTATATTGCCATCATCCTGGAGAACTTCAGCGTGGCCACAGAGGAGAGTGCCGACCCACTAAGTGAGGACGACTTTGAAACCTTTTATGAAATTTGGGAGAAATTTGATCCTGATGCCTCCCAGTTCATCACCTACGCCAAGCTTTCTGACTTTGCTGATGCACTTGAACACCCACTTCGCGTTCCTAAGCCTAACACCATTGAGCTGATTGCAATGGACATGCCCATGGTGAGCGGAGACCGCATCCACTGTCTGGACATCCTGTTTGCCTTCACCAAGCGCGTGCTGGGTGACAGTGGTGAGTTGGACATGCTGAGGCAACAAATGGAGGAGCGTTTCGTGGCGGCCAATCCGTCCAAGGTCTCTTATGAGCCGATTACCACCACACTGAGGCGCAAGCAGGAGGATGTGTCTGCCAGGATCATTCAGAGGGCCTACCGTGCCTACCTGGCCCGGCGTGGTTTCGTGTGCAAGCGCAAACCAGCCAATAACAAAGTGGAGAACGGCGGTAACAATGAGGAACAAGAAAAGAAAGAGGGCACTCCCTCAACTGCCTCTCTGCCCTCTTATGACAGTGTTACCAAACCTGACAAGGAGAAACAAGATGACAACAATGAGGGCAAGGGAGGGAGGAAAGAGAAAGGGAGAAACCAAAAAGACATCAGGGAATCTAAATGTTAGGGCAGTGGATGAATAATCACAGTAATAACAGCAAAGATCATAGTAATGTAACTTAAAGCAAAGCGAGAGGAAACTCACCCACACAGATGTACAGATTATTTCATTTGCAAGTCAGAAAAATAGTATTCAATAATTTTGTTTACAGACTTCATTCCTATATCGAGGCAGAGGGAAGCAGCTCGGTGTGTGACAGCTCGAGGACTCTTGAACTTTAGTCAAACCAAACTCAATTAGCATACCGTGTGGCATTGCTGTATGCAGACTACTCATCTCAACAAAAGGAAAACAGACAAGCAAACGTCTGGTGCTTACCCACCACCGGTCTACAGACAAAACAAGTGACTCTACACCAAGAGATGGAACGGACAAACGGGAATCTGGCACCTGGATCCGAGTCGTCGATTCCTTTGGAAGACAGTAGTGGTGTGACAGGAAAACAATGACGCTGCTTGATGTTGGTTAACTGTCCTCTTACAGCAGCCGACAAGCGTTTGTGTGTCATTAAGCACTGCAGTGTCTAGAGGAGCAGATGACACGCTCGGTCTGTGAGCAAGCAGAAGGATGATTGGTGAGTGAAAGACAGAAAAAAAACAGAGTGATGAAAGTACTTCTTTTTGTTTATTAAAGCTAGAAATTGTTTATTTGAGCAGCAAAAATGCAAACAGAAGAAAAATAATGATACTCAACAGTTTGCCCATGTCCCTCAACTCTTGTACTCATTTTATCTTTGTTGTACTCACATCAAAATCTTTCTTTTATCTTTTTTTTTGTTTGTTTGTTTGTTTGGTTTTTTTTGTTTGTTTGTTTGTTTGTTTTTACATGGGCTTTCACACCAAATTGGTAAAGGGTCTGTTTATTATAGGGTCAATTTGGGCCAAGGGCTTACATTTACTCAGAAAGATTTCCAAACAAATACATAAATAATTGTGCTTGTTCAATGCATAGAAATGACTTGCATGATGGCATGTTTTGATCAGAAATCTTGCATGAATTATCATAGTCCACAAGACACTTGTAGTCAAACCCACACCGGTGACTTGATGGTATGATTGAGAGATTCACAAAATTTGAAAGTTCAGAGTAATTTATTCAACAAAGATAAGTGATATGCGTGTTGATCATTGAAAATCTTTAGCTCATCACTCAACTCATTTCACATATTTAAACGATTGCCTCTTTAAACAGAAGAATGAAACACATATTACCACTGTGGTGGACCAGTGGGGCAAATGCAAACACTTTTTTTGCTGCTCTGGAGATTTTCGGTGTGTTAAGGTGGAGAAAAATACATCTGTGTGTATCAATGGACTGAGAAGTTTGTTCATTTGGACTGAGATGTTTTCAAGGGCGCAACACTTTGGAGCTTAAAAGCTTATGTTTGTAATCTGTATGCACCTATGTAATGTTCCATACCATCTGCCTTTATTTTTGTGGAAGCAGGCACTTTAAAAGTCCAACTGTCAGTGTTTTGTGGGGATTTCGCAGGTTTGGCATACTCCTTTCTATTTCTTGATGTTTCTCTGTGGGTGGTTAGACCTTTCTGAAAGGGCTAAGAAGAGTGTGGATTCTTGTTTGTTTTACAGATTTCTTTTTTTCTTCTTCTTTGAACTTGTGTACTTACATGCAAATGTAAACCTGTTTTTTGTTGTTTTCCTCCCCCTCCCTCCTGTAATTGTGATTCCTATGTTTTCCTGGATGGTGAGTCTTTTATTTATTTAAATTTTTTTTTAATCATTTATAAGCCACATTGAGCCCAGAGGGAAGCCGTCGTGCTTAGTGGTGCCCTGTTTAAGCGAGAAATCATAAAATGATGAATGGGCGACAAGAACATTGTGTGTGGAGAAGCCAAAGAGATCTGCCTTGTTATCCCTTGTTGCCCTTCGTCCGTGGAGTGGGACTGGGTGAAATGTGCCCTGCCCGTTCTGCTTTGTTTTGCTGTCGTTATTAGACAGAGACCCTAGAAATGTATGCAATGCTTGAAAAATTCATCCCTTTTTCTCAGGAGATATTATAGATGTACTATTATGAGCTCTGCAACAAAATGCAAGTGAATGTGACGGGAGTATTTATGAGATCATGTTTTACTCTTTTGCTTTTATTCCATGCTGGTGGACAATGATCTCAGGCGGCCGTTTTTACCCGACAGCCGCCCAGTCAGGGGCCAGTTTACTGCTTCCTGCTTACGATGGCGAGAACTCGAGGGCTACAGGCTTCTCAGTGAAACAGCAACATTGGGTTCGCTTGTAATGGGCGACATTTATATTGATAGTGGATTATAACGTTGGCGAGGTATTTATGGACTGAAGTCTGAGCTCGATTGATTTCAGTCAACAAAGTCACAATGTTCACCATGAAAACAAACACAGATGCAGGAAACACTGTAAGGAGATGTCGCGAGAGTGAAGATGGGTATGTTGGTTTGAGCAGCACACACACACACTCACACACACACACACACACACACACACACCCAAGTGGAATGCTCAGTGGATCGGCCCCAGATTTCATTATTTAACAAAAACAAGTGCTTTGAGCCTCTCATTTGCCATTTTTCTTCATATTGCTATACTGCATAACAAATACCAAATAGCCAACAGAGCACTGGATGCATTCTTATGGTACTGTGAGCCTAAGCACCACACCAGAGCTTTTGCACTTCCTGTTGTGCAGTGATGTCACTTTCCTGTTTATGAGTAACTCCCTCATCCGTTTTTCCCAAGTTCCCAAGTTTCCAAGGTCCAGTTGCTGCATGAAATCTCCAAAATCAGTGTGGGTGTTAACTTGAACCAAATAAAACTCTGATTGATAAGCTTAAAAGCTACTGCCGTCCATTTTCTCCAAGATCTCCGTGGATTCAAGATTTGTCTGACTGGGAAAAAAAAAGAAAAAAAAAAAAAAAAAGAGAAAAAGAAAAAGAAAAAAAAAGCTGCACATTCATCCATTTGGTAAAAAAAATAAATAAAGTAAATCCAAGCTATGTTCTATAGGGCACAAACAGCAAAAGCTAAAGCTACGACTGGACTTTTTAAGAAACTATAAATAATGTAATATATTATTTTAACAGCATGTGTAGTTTTTCTGTAAATACGGGATTACCTTAAAAACTACAGCTATTTATCTAACACTTAATATTAATAACCGTAAATAGAATGGCTTCCAGCTGACGTCCCTTGTCACACTTGTTAGGCTGTGACGCTTTGTTAGATGGGATAGATTTTTTTTCTTTTGAGTCACTTTTCACAAAGAGAGAGGAGAAAGCAAAAAGAATCTATATTAAAAAGCAGAAAATTGTATTTAAAACTGTATAAATCAATACATACATATGCAGAGCTATATTACATATATATTATATATATATTCTTCCATACATATATATATAGTATATATATATATATATATACATTAGAAAAAAATGTCTGTAACTCAACTCTCTTGTCCACTCCTTGCATCGAGGTGAAACCAGAACCACAGAGTGTAACTGATCATGCTTCTTTCTTTGTGTGGTATGTTCAGAGAATAACCAAAACTCTAGCCTGCCTAGTACTTGTGCGTACTGGGTACCGGCACACACAGTGCATGGTGTTGTACTGGCTGCTTGCTGAGAATTGTGGAGCCTGCCTTGGTGAGAGGATTGCACTACCAGCATACCCTTTTGTACATGTGTGAAGATGTCTTGCCCCTAGTTTCCTATGTTGTACACACAAAAAAATATATAGCTGCAGACACACACACACACACCCACACCCACACTCGCTCTTTTGGAGGCAACTGCTGGTTAACAAGTGTTCCCCAGTATGAGCCACATCTCACTTTGTGTGTCAAACTTTGCTGCTTGCTGCGGCTCCAATCCTCCATGTTTCCCCTGAACACGCTGCTGCAGTTTGGAGTTGATTGTTTTGTTTTGTTTTGTTTTTTTTTCTTCTTAATTTTGCTGTCACTTTAAATATGATATATCCAATGATTTAAGGGTTAGTTGTCTTAACTGTCTGTGTGTTTGTTTATGGTGCAATATCTCTTAACGGCACGTGCCTTTTTAGCTTTCTATCTAGTCGATCAATAAAATCAGCAACAAGGATCTCAACCCCCATGGAGTGAATCAAAAAGGAGCACGATAGAAATGATTTATTGAGTTTAAAACGAACTCAAACGGAAAACTCACCACCTACATTAAACTGTCTGGACTAACATCATGTAGAGTCATGTAGTAAGTGCTCTCTGTGTGTTTTCTGTGTACTGGCTCCCGGGCTAGTGAGAGAACAGCTTGCCTTCTGTTTTCCACTTTTGTTCGTTTCCAAATGTTGGGTTTTCCAGTCAGTATATGAGGCAATTCTTTTGTAGCATGACTGAGATAAATTTCTTTTCTTTGAAAATAGGTTGACTGAAAAAAAAGAGAAAAAAACCTAATAAAAATAAACTTTTGACTGTCATTATCTCTCACCACTAATACAGTCAGAAAGAGGACATGTGATGCACAACCACATGGGACAAGTGAATGAGAATCAGTGAAAGAATGTCTTCATTTGAGCACGAATCTATTTCCAAACAATAAAGCAGCCTTCCAGTTATTCCTCTGGCTGGTGTCGTTTTTGGTTTCAGAATGAATGTTTGCTCATTAATAAGTGTAAAGTTTAAATGTTGTCACTCTTCAAGTCAAATATCATGTATGGGCAAAACATTGAAAGTTGTTATTTTTATTTACATTCTATTCAGGTTGAGCAACATCATCACAGTTTATTGATATTTTAAAATCCCACTCTTTTTTGTCAATAATACCCTAGTACGGTTGTTGTTTATGTGGTTGGGTGTGTCATGGTGCAACATTACTAAGATGGCAGGTGTGTTTGTGTGTGTATGTGTGTGTGTGTGTGTGTGTGTGCATGAGTGTTTCGCCCCCCTCAACACACCCCACCCTCCTGTGTGTGGTGCACTGAGCGAGGGAGGAGTGCGAGGGGGTAAGCAGAGACAGCACTGCAGTGCAGATAGATGAATGCAGTGGCCTGGGCTGAGTCAGCAGCATGTTCCCAGCAGGCTCAGACTGTACAGTGCACTGTAACGCGCCTCCTTACCCACAGCAAGCAAAGCACAGGGAGTGGGAGCTACTTCGGAAGGAAGAAAAGTAATTGAGAGCAATGAAGAGAGGCTCACACAGTCAAAAACAAGTGCACCACTGAAGATTTCTCCTCAGCCTCCAGCCTGCAAGTGCTTGGACTGCACCATGTATTTTGTAAATTTTGATTTAACCATATATTTACACTGTGTTGTGAAGCAAGATACAAAAGAATTGTATTACAAATATAAGTACATGATACCGCCACCTGTGTTTTGGTCCTATAAGTTCAAGTTAAATCTATTTCAAGTGGCTTCAATTCATTAAAATGTCTGTTTCGCTGTGTTATTCATCAAATGTGTTTTTTTTTCTTCTGTAAATACACGCTGAAGTATACAAATACTTTGTTTTGCTTCCCCCTCTTAAGGTTTCTGACCTTGTTGCATCCATCTGAATTGCAGTGCTTAGCTGCAGAGGTGGGACATGGATTAAGTAGGACAGTGGTGAGATCTGTCAGGTTGTTCAAGGTGGGAACAGGCTTGTGAGAGAAAGTGAGTGTGTGTGTGTGTTTGTTTGCAGGCCTGACTCCTGAAACAAGCAGCTCATCTGCTGTTGCTT
>JAOWBL010000020.1:356114-366951 GCA_028564865.1 Zenarchopterus dispar | reverse complement strand
ATACATATATAAAATCCCAGACAGACTTGATTATATTGAGATCAGGACATGTAGGGACCATGCCATCACTTTGACACACTGAAGGTACTTCCTAATGACACCATCTGTATGAATCTGTATTTTCCTGCTGCAGAATAAGCTCATGGCCAGTCAGATTCATCCCTGGTGGTCCATCATGATGGATATGTATCTGCTTGCATTTCACAGTAATGAAGACGCTGTTGATCCACACCAAATCAAAGTATCTTCTGCAACCTCATCTGAGTAACAGCTTGGTTGTTCCTGACCAAATATTTACTCTTCTTAGCAGCTATTTACATTTCAGTTAATGACTGTTTCAACCTGAATATGAAACTGATGGTCATTGTGTGTTTACAATAAATGGTTGATCAAATCACTGGATTCACGTGACTATGGCTCTACAAGATCTCTTACACTGTACAAGTGAAGCTTTGATGTTCATTTTGGAGGTAAAGGATTTTTTCTTCCATTTGCTCACTTTGCATTTTGCAAATTGCTTAAATTTTTTGATATTTCAAAAGCGTCCTTTATACATGCCTGAGATTTTTGTACATAACTCTGTGTTTATGTGTCCAAACTAACTATGTTTAAACTCATACAAAACTGCAGTAAATAACATGAGACTTACCTAAAGATAGCAATAGTCCTTAACAAAAAGGTGAAACTGGAAGCTTTATCATTTTAGCATTACCAATGTTTATTCATTTGCTACAGTGTATTTGACCTATTTGAGCTGTTGTTTTTTTTTAAACTGTTCGTAGTCAAACAGACGATCCATAACTTATATATTTCCCTTATCTTTCCACCAAAGTCAGTAGAAAGGAAAAACTTAGCTGTAATGAAGATGGATGGGCTGATGTTTACTGCCAGGAATGTGAGCTGAGCTTCAAAAATACCACTGAATCCTCCCTTGAATGTAAGTTAAAAGGCAAAGTAGCTTGGAAAAGGGTTGGAGACTACGTGCGCTCCACCCTACAGAGATAATGCTCCTTAAATCATGTCTTAATGGCACAAAATGCCATGTGATTTGCAGCTTCTAAACAGATTTCACTCACAAGAGAAATGAAATTACGTAAATCAGTTTTATAGACTTCTCATTCTGCTTCTTTTTTTGTACCAAGTTAATACCTGATAATATGGTCAACATGTCCAGTAATGAATGCTTTAAATGTTGTTACCTACAATTCGCTCCAGGATTTTGTTAAATAATCATAAATATGGCATAAAAAGCCATATTAAGCCCTATATAAGTATGTAGATTTCAAACTGGGTGTTAAGTGTCCAGTATTTTCACATTTATCACAATTTGAGTGACAAGTAACAAATAAAAATAGGACTGAAAACCAGCAAACATCTACCTGATTACCATCCCTTCACTTGCAGCCTTATGTCACTGCCGGGCTTCTGTAAGATACTGGGACATGTCAGGATCATTTAGAAAAATGATGACTAAAAAGAGTGTTTTCTTGTGGTCTTATTTGAGGAAAGTTAAAAAAAAAAAAAGGTCAAGTGAATTGTATCAGACAAAAAGACGAAGCCAAGCATGGTTTTTTTTTTTTTTGGTTTATCTTCATTTCCATGACACAACAGTCTTTAGTGAGGTAGACTATAACAGGTCAAGAATTAGAAACATTACTCCTTTAACTGACATGTGTAAATGACATGAAATAAATACTTCCATGTTTGATCGCTTCAAAATGAGGTAGAAATGGTTACAGAGAATGTAAAAGAGACAACTTAAGTAGAACTGAATTACAACAGTAACACAGAAGTTTGACTTTGACTCCACATCTTTCCCTGAATCGGACGAACACCGAGGAAAAATGTAAAACTTGTTTCAGCACATAGGTTCATGTGTTTGGCATTGAAGAGCATTCATTTGTTGTTGTTAAGCGCTTGGAAACGTGAAAAATAGGGGTTAAGAGTATATTATTGTTTTCTTAACATTTCTATTTCTTCCTCAGATTATTAAATCAATGATGAAAGTGTATTTTTCAAACTTTACCGCACTGTGACTGAGTTATAAGTTTTATAAATGTTTGCATTTTACACACAAAATTCTTTTCATACCCCTGAATTTCAGATGCTGCAGTTCACACTAACTCTCACTATTAGTTTGGAGTTTGGTTTTCTAAAACCCCTGAATGGCTTAAGTTCCCAACTTAAGCAACATCTGCAGGGCTAATGTTGTGGCACTATAAATCTACAACGTGGTGAAAGAGAAAAAGTTTAGAGCTGTGACAGCTCATATCTTCTAAAAGTGGATGCAGTCAGTTTCTATTTTATGGTCTTAATCCAGGTTTGAAATAAATGTTCACCTGTCTGACTCCTGATTTCAAAATACTGACATGAGAACTGGGCTCTTTATTAAGACATTTCATAAACATTATGATTATAGAAGATTTACTGCAGCATGTGTACATCTTTAATTTGTGAGCATCTATTTACGAGGAGTGCTTTGTTTAGACAATTTGTCTGCAAAACCATGTCCCTAACACTAACTAAACTAACACTTAACATGTCATTCATTTTTCCACCAAAACCTATAAGAGGATAACATCTATACATGAAGAAAATATGTTTCATATAACTAAAAACATCACTGATTTACATTACGACATGTATTGTCCTTTAAGAAAAAAAAATTATCTGAATTACATTCAACATTTCGTGCATGGTACAAAAACTTCAAGTTTCCCAAAACAAAGAAGCTGGGTGAATGGTGTTTGTGTGTGTATGTGCGTATATTTTATACTATTGAAGGCCTTGTAAGTTCATGGTTTCCCTGAAGTTTCCGCCATGGCTCCACCATGTCTTTAATCTTGCTCCATAAAGCTCTCTACCAGCACCCTAAGGTCATTACATACATTCTTGTTTTATCATTCAGAGGTAACAATAGACTTCCTGAGTATTCAATAACACAAGTATAAATCATCCTTCTGAGAGGCAAAAGTAAAGAGAATGCATATTCAAAAAAAAAAAGATAAAGTAAATTTTAGCAGATAAGCAGGCAAATCTTCACAAAGAATGTAATGTTGAGCTTAAATCGATGGAGGCACTGACTCTGAAACACAACTTACTCCACTGACACTTGAACGCCTCTCTGTCTGGACTGTGCATTCAAAACGCAATAATGAATAGCCTTTATGCGCCTTTAAACTGCTCCCAGCATCTTTTAGCAGTACGCAGACTTAAATTTGGTTGCTTTATTGTTGATTTTTATATTTATTCATTTGTGTAGCATTTTAAATATATAAGACAAGGCATAAGCTGGGCCAAGTATTACAGTATTCACATACTCAAAACATTTAGCAGAAATCTGCATGTAAACACGCTTCGAAGATGATCTGCATATACTCGTAGAACTGTAATCTTGCAAACACTAAATATTCATTTTAAAATACATAAAATCTTAGATTCTTTCTTTACATTAAAATGTAAAGACTTAAAATTTAAAGGGCGGCTTCATGTACATTTCCATGTTATCTGTTGATAAGCAGCTTGATATGTATAAAGTAGACAAAAGAAAAACAAAAATGCTCAGCAGTGAGAGAAGTTGAGCAGAGAAGGCAGGGTAGAGGATAGAAACTAGATGAAGAACGAGATCAAGAGAACAATATTTTAAAAAAAGTTAAAAGGGAAACATTCATCTCTCAAGGCCAAGTGACTCATCAAGCCTTGTATTCAGCTGTGTCGCAGTGATTGTGCTAAAATAGTATGGCAATCTTACCATTTCAGTTATTGCTCTCTTTACTTTTTGGTCAGTTAATGATTTTTTTTCTTTTTTTTTTGTGGTGTGATAGAACATTGCAGTCAAAAGGCCTTTTTACATATATAAGGGCCACAAATAATTACACCAACTTCTAAAACAGCAACGCTGCAGTGCTGCTGCCACAGTAGCAGAAGGGAAATAAATAGGATCCTGAGAGAAACAGACACTCATATATTTAGACTGTCTTCATATTATCTATGCAGAGAATGCCTCAACCTGACTTGTAAGACTTATCTCAACCTTGGAGGGGTGCATGCTCCTGAGAATCTTTGGAAAAACATGACTGATGAAATTGCTAAATGTGTCTTGTGCCCTCGTGTGTTTGCCAGGGAGATTACACTTTCCACACACAAATCCAGTGCTACTCCAGATGCAACTCCGTGTGGCTTAAGAACTGTGGTTGGTTTTAGGAAGCGAGGAATCCTCTCAAATGCTGACTGAGACCATCAGCGCCCACCACTAGGGTCCTCGGCTTGTGAGTGAGATGTAGGTATCTTCAGGGACATCCTCTGCTGCTGAGGGAAGTTGTGCTCCCCTGACACACTCTCACCTGCGAGACCTGACGGCGGGCTGTAGTCCCCGACTCCACCATAAGGGGGAGATATGAGAGACTTTCCAGGTTTGTAGGCTTCTGGGTCTGAGGCCGAGCCACCGATATCATAACCATTGCCCTGCCCGTTGCCATTGCCTTTGCTGTGGCTGTTTCCATGGCCGTTGCCGTACTTTCTGTAGCGTCCTTCCACTTCTGCGCCTTCCTGTTCATCCTCTGTCATCTCGAAGGCCTTGCGTTTCAGCTGCACCCCTGCATCAGAGCTCACTCCAAGGTTGTGAGATGTATAGCTGTAATTGCCCCCCACCATGGTAGGCCTAGGGGCCAGAGGAGTGGGAGCGCTAATTCCAGAGGGCAGGTAGGAGGCACTGGGATGGTTGTATCCAGAGGACAAGCTAGTTTGGGGGTAGCACCCTGGTGGGTAGTTATAGACAGGAGTGCTGGCACTATAACTGGGGACTAGAGTAGGCGTGGCCTGCAAGGAGTGTAGAGGGGCAGGTGGAAGTGCTGAGCTGGGCTGAGGGCAATATCCTGAAGTCAGGTAGGTGCTGTTGTAGGCAGGAGGGTATTCCTGAGTTGAAGGGCCATTGCAAGAGCCAGCACCACTGTAGCCTGGCTCTGAGGCCAAATTACTGCTAACTACTGTTACACTTCCTGTGGCTGGGATCCCCACAGAACCAGACCCCACCTTGGTACCAGTTAGGGTCTCCAGTCCAGGATAGCATTCCATGCCCTGGCCCAAAGCCCAGGGCTCAGATTCAGTTTTTAGGAAAGTTCCAGGCTCTGAGTAAGCCCCCGCAGCAGGGCGTTCATAGGACAGCTCCAGGCCAGAGTACTTCTCAGCATAGCGTTTAAGCAGGGAAGAAGCAGTTAGGGCTGATATGTCATCACTGGCCCAAGGATAACTCGCAGGGGCATAGTTGCGGCGAGTAGGAGTAGTGTAGGGTTCGTGTTTGTGTGCAGATGACGGTGATGTGGTGGACGTGACATCTAGGTGCTGCTCAGGCCACTGAGATAAAGGGGCAGCGTGCTCCGGAGACCAGTGCATCTTCAACAGACCTGACAGAAATAAGATCAAATGATTAAACAATGATAAATGAAATTCTACACATGACAAAACTACTACCTTGTTTTTTTTTCTTTTGTCTTTTCTAAAACTCTCTTGAGGGATAATTTTGTCTGTTTTGATACACACCAGAATTATGTCGGTGCTCTTTTCCAGGCATGGAACAACTGTTCTTAATCTTTATGAGAAGCGGCCAACATAGCCCCCAGCCTGGTCTCCACGGCGATAAGCCTCTATCAGCCTGTGTGCTACTCTCTACTTTTGCTTCTCTCACATTGGAGCCATTGTTGTCTCTCTGTGAGTCTCTTAGTCCACAAAGCCACCCCCACCAAGCGTGTGATCTAATTCGGTCCAAACCTTAGGGGTCTGCTGGACATGGGGAATAGTGGGTGGGGTCACCAGTGAGAGAGATCACAGTCGTTTCCCTCTGTATTTCACAGACACTGGACGAGAACTTTGATGAACACTGCTTCTAGTGTAATGACTGATTTAGAGAGCAGGATAAAAAAATTCTGATTTTATTTGTCATGCGTAATCATACATTTTCACAGAGTAATCCACTGGTTTAGTGGCCGAGGGCTTGCCTTTTTGAACTGGCATTAGGCTGACATTCCAGGCATTGCAGAATATTATTAAACTGTCCAACCCCAGGCCTAGGCCAGAGGGGCTTCCCTGCTGCAGAAGGACAAAAAGGACGATGCTTCTGCAATATTTCATTAGCATAGGAGAACAGATTACTTCTGTACTGTTTCTTTGTACTTTCTTTGAGATCATTTTATTGGTTTTTGATGCATCTCTGCGCAGAGAAACGTTTTATTTTGTCTTCCATTAGTAGATCATAAGCTGTTAAAATGATATGACTTTGAGTTGTCTAAAGGTTTAAACTAGTTTCAATCTGCCAGTAATGATTTGAAAGTAAACTTACAAAAAATTTCCCAAATTCAACCCACCCAACTTTAAGTGAAGAAAGTTTAAGTGAAGAAAAATTAGCCACATGATAAATGTCGGAAGTTGTGTTTTCCATTACGCTTTTTGGCTAAAGAAATGTGAAACTCAATTTTCACTGAAGGTACTGCTGCGGACCAGTGTTTCCACTAAACGGTGATTTTTCTGTTTATGGGTGTAACTCTTCTAGTTCTCGCTCCAAAGAGAGAAAGAAAGAAAACATCTGTGTTCGTAAAAATTACCTGACAGAAAATATATCATAACTGGTAAGCAATTATTCTGCTGATGGATAAATTCAACCATCTCTATTCCAGATTATGCACTTTTTAGCCCAGGAAAAGCAGCAACTATACTAAGCAGAAGGTGTAAGACTTCAGCTTTCATTCTCTATCACACATGCACATACTCTCATTCACTCTCATGCAGAGTCTGGACGGGTCCCGCGGTTGTGGATTATACCAGGTTGTGTCACATGTTCACAAGGACCACCAGATGGGCCTCTAAATGGTCCACATGTTGATCCCTAAATCAAATGATCCCTCAGCCCAATAATCCCTCTCATCCAATCCAGGGATCGCAGAGCTCTCGACCAGCACAAGCTCCACCCTGGCTCTGGGAAATCCCTATGCTCCAGGGAATTCTGGCTGGCCATGAAAACATTAAAGGCCTATTCTCCCAGTGAAGCACGCACATTTATGTAAAATCAGTCATTAAAACCAAAAACTCCCAGATGAAAAGTGTGAGCGATTCTTAATTAAACTAAACCTAGAATGAAAATGATCTTCTTTACTGCTAAAAGGAAGATGTTTATTCCTAGTTCTAAGTCTGGACATCATGGATAGCTTCCCGTATACTCATGCTACCTACCTTTTGTACTTCAGGGCAAGACAAATTCAGCTGGCTCTTAGCTTTTTACAAAGATCTCACAGGAAAACTTCAACACTAATGTTAATGAAGGTTAACGTATACACCCCAGTGCCTTTATTTTTCTGAACCAGCAGAGACCGTCATTTACAGGCTTGAAGAATTAAAGGTAGGGTAGGAAATTCTACACTTTTTGTCACATTCAGTGAAAGTCTTTTCACCTTCAGCCAGCTGTCCTTCTCATGACTACACTGTAAAAAAAGAAACACTGTTTATTCACAGCCTTGGCTCCTTAAGTGTAAACAGAGTGGAGGCAGCCTTTCTCCTAAACCATAACAAACACCGTTCCAGCCAATCACAGACAGCGGGATGGGTTGTACTCCTGATGGGGAATGTTTTCATGGGGAGAGAAAGGTAGGATGGAGCTATCTTACAGTGTGCCACTGATGTTTTTGTTCAAATACCAACAAACTTGATGTCATTCATAAATCGCTTACCCTATCTTTAAAGAACGAAAGGCATAATCAATTTCAGTGGAACAGAAAAAGCATGCAGTGACTACTCACACACACACACATATACATACATATATGTAAGTATTATAACAAAAATATTAACCTGTAAAGAAGCATAAAATAGTCCCTTTTAGAACAGACAATAGTGGCACAGACTTTGCACAGAAATAATATAAAATACAGCTTTATATAATCTTTCAGGACTTCTGGCTACAATAAAGGTACCCTAAAACATCAGCTTCATAAAAATTCATGTAGTCATTTTATGTCAAAAGTAAACCCAATGTAGAAACCCCTTGAAGCGCTATTGCACTAATAACCATTGAAATTCAATAATCTATGGGTGTAACAGACTCCCAGTCAAAAAGCATCAACATCTGCCATGAAATATGAATCAATCCATTTTTCCCACATGACACTGTAGTGGGACTAACACCAGTCAGTTATTACAAGTGTGCAGGGCGAAAAGGAGTGCTGGTGGTCCATCTGAAAACAATCCCATAATTAAGAAGATATTAGCCCTAAAAGACCTGTGTTTGGGATCATAAATGGCTTAATTGATGTGAATGGGGGTCAATGGGAGTAAGTGACAAGCAGTATGAATGAGAAAAGCCATGAGGGCCAGTCACCAGCCAGCTCAAATTGCATACTAATTGTTTTGATTCCCGACTGCTGTTCTGCTGCCGTTTTTTGGTGGAACAGACAATGTAGAAGTGTCCTGTGTCAAATAACTTGAATTTGTTTTGACTTCACTCTGATTTCTGGCCTGTGCCTTGGCTAAATTAACCAATAGACCTTCAAAGGGTTCTGATTTTTTTTTTTTTCTCAGAATAGCTATTTTACGTGTGAGTGTGAGTGTGCATGGTTGTTTGTATATGTGGCCCTGCGATGGACTGGTGACCTCTCCAGGGTGAACCCCTGCCTATCACCTATCATGAGCTGGGATAGACTCCAGCAGGGCCTTGTGACCCTGTAGGTGGATTGAGCGGGTACAGAAAATGGATGGACGGATAGTTATTTTACTCTGTTTTACGGTTTTAGCATACTTTATAGGACATGTTTGGATTAAGAAGAATGTGTACAATTAGCTTCATATGTGTTGACAAGATAATTTAGCCTAATATAACAGTTAATGTAAATTACAAATGTACTCTGACAGTACCTTTCCTTAGCTGACAGTCTGACAAGACTCTTAAAATGCTTAAAATGACAGATTGGGCTTAAAATGAGAGTCCAAAAACTGATGGATGAAGTCACATCCATCTTTTATTAACAATGTGGATCAACAAGTATGAAGCTGACACAAATGCAAAGGAAGTTTTGACATCCTAGAAACAGTTCATTAAGTTATATATTAAATCAACACTGTATCAAATAAATACCTTGTAAGGAAAATGTTTCTCCCAAGGCATTTTTCATTTATTTTTCTGATAAATGGAATTTAGTTCTCTTCATCTGACTACAAAATAAGTCTGCTCTACAGTCATCTAAGAAACTGTCAAAACTCCTTACTTATGTTTGAAAATGATTACCCTTGAGAGATAGTAAATCTGGACATCCCAGTTGCCAAGAGGTGCACAATCAAAATTAGCAGACAGATACTCACTGTTCATGCTGACCACTGGCACGGGCCAACCATTTACTGCTTTACACCCCGTCTTCAGCAAATGGTCTATAATCCAGCCAAGACATATTTGAGCGCAGTAATTTCACTGTGTCTGGAGTCCTCATTAAAACTCAGCACAGGAATGTGAAAACTCAACAGATGGAAAGATCAGACTGAGATCAGAAGCTGGAAGAGTGAATAGGAGGGTCTAGATGGGTCAGGGACCAGACTGAGGAAACCAGACTAATGATGGATTAGAGCACATAAGGCTTATGGACGTGTAAGGGCTTGGTGACAACCTGACAGAACCGATAAGATTCAACTTATCTTACAACATGCTCCTTCAGTAAGCACTTGTTCAGATGGAGAGTTTTTTTAATACTTAATATTATGTAAGTATTTGGTAAAAAATTAAGATTTGTTCGAGAGTGGTTGTGTAATAACATAAAATATTGACATTTTTTCCAATGTAAAAATACATGACTATATGAATTATATCCATCCATCACTCCAACACTGAAAGACTTCTGCCGGGATTTGAAGTGGGACCTTTGAGTTGTGTTGAGTCCATATTTTTAAACTTCACACTAACTCAGGCTTGACCAGAACTCATGTAAGACGCTATTTATAAGAAAATGTTCTGCAACAAAGTAAAGCTTATTTTCATTTATGAGTGTAGGACTGCACAACTCCTTAAGGATTTTTGTGGAATATGGAAACGTGATGAGCTCAAAACCCTATTTTATTGTTTCATGTTTGTTTCACGGTTGCAGTCCTCACCTTGTTTGGCCTATCAGCAGTCATGAACACCAAGCTGATTTGGTGCAATGACAGCTTCCCTTAATCATTCATCAGAAACCTTAGCTGAAAGACCATAGAAACAATACAATGTTTAGCATGATACACTGATACTACAGAGTTTCTATAAATACCAACTTCAGAATCGTGTTAGCTCTCTCAGTTACTTAACATTTTTATAATGGGTATTTTTATACCTTAAATCCTCCAATGACACACAACACTAACCCAAAACAATAATGTCCCCTGTTGGTGACTTCCTGGCATGGTAGTGTTTGCTTTGTATTTGAATTCCCACTGACTTCCACTAAAGCCCCTTTCAGGCTAGTTTAAAAAAAAGTCCACTAACAAACAAAAACATCTGGCTTTTGTCTTCAGCTGTAAAGACTACAAGCATTCATGTTCATGTCACATGACTGCAGAAGTGCTAGGTTAGCACAAAAGCATTTCAAAAGCATGTTTTACCAAAAAAACTAACCAACTAACCGGTTGGTTCAACTTTAGAAACTTGTTCAGTTTATTTTTTAGTTGCCAGGAAAATGCCTCATAGCAAAGTCCTTCTGTCACTGTCAATGTCTGTTCAAGCACCACTTTTGTAATTTAATAATCTAATATATTCAGAATGACGGGCTGGGATAGGCTCCAGCAGACCCCCGTGACCCGGACATGGAACAACGGGTTTAGAAAATGGATGGATGGA
>JAOWBL010000020.1:319602-355037 GCA_028564865.1 Zenarchopterus dispar | reverse complement strand
GTCGGTGACTGGACACCATTTATCTTCTCCATGAAACTGAGTATATCT
The DNA here is from genome assembly GCA_028564865.1 of Zenarchopterus dispar. Taxonomy (NCBI): domain Eukaryota; kingdom Metazoa; phylum Chordata; class Actinopteri; order Beloniformes; family Zenarchopteridae; genus Zenarchopterus; species Zenarchopterus dispar. The sequence continues at coordinate 354,989 of JAOWBL010000020.1, read as the reverse complement.
CGTTTTATTTGCAACTCATAATTCTTTTGTAATGCATGCAATACATTTGTAAACACTGACTGGTATTTATAATCACAAGAGCTAACACTATCTACAAACACCAGCTGGTTATTGTGAAATACAAAAATTTTAATGTTTGGAATTGGTAACGACAGTCTGTCAGAAGTGTTTCTATTACTGCTAGACTTGCGCAAAACTTAACTATTGAATAGAAAACCTGTAATGGGAACACCTAGAATCTGAAAAAAGAAAGAAAGAAAAACTCAAATTTTGCAACAAACTTTTTGGGCTTTCAAAGTGTTTTTTTCAGATGTGTCAAGAGTCTTGCGTAGCACAAATGTGTAATCGCACCACTTTTTTCCCCATTTAAACCATAGGCTGTATAATACAATGGATGACGCATTCGGTCACGTGACCCACTGGTTTCTGAAGACTGGTATTGAAGCCTGTTTTTCTTCGTATGAGGCCCAGCCATGTTGCTTCGCAACCGGAATACGCCCTTCACATGTCAATCAAAGTTTCCTTTGCCCCCAGCTCCTTCAGCCGAACCCCATCAAAATATCTGCAGAGCTTGCCGCCAGACATTTACAGCGGAATATACCGTTTAACATGTGGACTCCAGTGCGAAATCAAAAATGACCGTCGCATTTAATCGACGCTAGGTTTATACAAACGGCTGGTTGCTTCGCTACGTGTAGTAGCGTGATGATTCATGATGAGGAAGTGATAACGGCTAGCCATTGGCTGAGCTGACTGTCAATCAATCATATTAGGAAATAAATGTATTGCTTGATATAAATTCTCCTGGGGTGGTACAAAAACATTCACCACCCTTAGAGTTTTTATGGATCTGAAATCAAACAACTGAGACAAAAACAGTTTTTTGAACCAGGCTGTAAATATGTTTATTTCTGTTCTGAAGTTGAACATTTTAGCATGGAAGTCAATGAGATTGACTCGCTTTTGAAGTCAGCCTCTAGTGGTCAGTCGAGGAACTTCAACAAATCTTAATTCCACATGAACCTCAACTTGGAATTTGGATGGTTGGTGCTTGATTTACATGAGTCTGGCATGACCAAATATGATGTTACCTGTGACGTTCCCGGTCATATGATTAGGCCATATGACTAAATAATTGCCCTTTCCGTTCTGCTGTCTGCATGGTCTTTTGTTTTGCAAAAAAAAAATGTTATGGAAATCCACGTAATGTCACGCCATTTAAAACTACAATTTGTGTAGCTTGTAATTGAAATTTTAAATGAATGAGAGGTGTGAGCATATATGTGAATCTGGTAAAACTGGTTAAACACCTCCAACCAGGCTCGACTCACTGGCACCCGTGTCTAAAAGGTAGATGTGACTACTGAGAAAATAAGACCATTACACACAAAAAGTAGCCTTTAAGAAGTTTTATGTTTTTGTAACAGTTGGAATCATACACATTCATGGATTTTGATCGGTTTTCTATAGATGGGCCTACTTTCAAACTGTTTCTCCAGCTCTTGTTGATTTTCAAATATGCCCTTCAAAAACTTTCAAAACAAGTGAAAAAGTATACAAATTGCTGAAATGACACTGAAAGTTTTCAGCACATCAGGTAGAGTCACATTATTTTTGGTAAATGTCACCTTTCACAAGTTTACCAGCCATATAGGCTACCAACCTTTAAATAGATGTATAACATCTAAACATAACAGCTAGTGGAAACAGTTGGGCTATATGTGTGGTATAGTAACATACAAATACAGTACTGAGCCAAAGAAAGCCTGAAGACCCCTGCAATCATGTTCGTAAATGCACATTCATAGTTATTATGACCATTCATACTTATTTTTCTTTTTATTAAGACACGAAACACAATGATAACATTTGAGGTAGCCCAATGAACTAGTTGACCACGAACTGGCCATTTTTAACATAAAAAAATCCATATTGGTCAAAATCTAGGTAATATGTGCACAAGATAAGTCATACAATTCAGAAGAAAAAGACTTAACAAGGATAAGTCATTGTTTAGTGTGACTTCCCACAGCGTAAAGTGCAAATATAACTCTTTTTTAAGTATACTGTTCAATGCAGATGTTTGTCATGACATTAATTCTGATTCTAGTTAGGTTTAAGAGAGCCAGTTTCCTGTATTGATCTGTTTGAATCTTAAAGAGACTGGAAAATAAATATGGAAGTCATAACTTTGATTAAACAGCAACACAAGGGTCGTCCAAAACTGTTACACAATACTCGGTGTATATGTTTTATGTGTAGAAATGTTATGGAGGATCGCCTGCTAATCAATCAGTTCATAAAGTACATCAACATTTACACCTTGCTTTGTCTTTTTGAGTAGGAATCACTAAAGGTTTTGATTTCATCACTCACCTGAACACTGTAGCGCTCATGTGTTTACAGATGTGATAGGTTTTATTTTAAAAAATTGTTTTTTTGTATCATAAATTTGAAAATACCATCTCATGCAGTTTGTGCACTCTTATGATGTAGCTGAAGGCACTGAGGCGAGACGCAGCGCAGCAGAGCGGGAAAATACACCCTGCTCTCAATCAAAGCCTCGCCAGCCAGAAATATTCACTTCCCAAAAACTCCCTCTCCTGAAATGGGTCTGGTACCCCTCTCAGTCACGGCCATTTCCACTGGAACAGAACAGCCCAGAACAACTAAAATGAGGCAGGAGGTGGGCTTGACTCATGCAGGAGCATTCAAGAGTCGGTATTCAAAACAGTAAAGATGGATGCAAAATGGTTAATAAAACCTCAAGTTTTTACAGCTAAACCGATAACCGTCGTCCAGCAGCGTTCCTATTCTACTTTAAAAGTCTTTTTTTTAAGTTAGTCTGCCTGTCCTTCTGTCTACGTCACATGCTTCATTTCTCCGATTGGTTCTAAGCCCGTCAATTGGTGTCCAGAGTCAGTTTCTTCTGCATCCACTGGTGCTGCAAAAAAATCAAAAGCTCAATCCAGCCATCCACAGACTCCACTAAAACCAGTTTCTATCCCTATCCCGATTTGTCTTTTTCTTTATTGACTGAACTTGTGATTTTCTCTGACAAGGACACAAGGTTATTTAAGTCACTCATGTTTTTTGTTCATCAGTGGAGGCTGGTTTTACTCTGGTCCACTGCATGGTCAGTAGGAGTAATTAGGGGTTAATAGGATGGAGGTACAAGTGGGGGAAGGGACTAACTGGGATGGGATTTGGGGGTTGTGAAGCACTGGGGATGGCTAGTGGGTTGGATGGGGAGTGGAAACAAAAATCACCCTTCTGTAGCTGAAGGGTCTCTGTTGGCGCTTTGACTCCACTGACAATAAACAAAGAGATCCCCTGAAGACGGACAGACAATCGGAAATACACGCACACACATACACACATGCACACACAAATGGCAGCAGAAGTACACTCCCACATTGTGATTTCTATGCAGCGTTCAGCCTCAGCTGGCCAACAGGCAGAGGGACTCTTGCTCGTCTATCGGATGAGTCAAGCTGCTGGAATGCCAGGAATCTAACCTGAGATCTATTTACAAGCCACATATCCTTTCCAAACACTCAACACTCATTGCCCATTGCTAACTTCAAGGAAAGGAGGGGGAAAAAAACGACAGTGCAAACTTAAGTACAGTGTTTATGAATGACTCTGTTTTTTTTTTTTTTTTCATCATTGAGTGATTTGTGTTAGAAGTTAGTTCACAACTCTCAAAAGATGAGTATAAACGGGCTGGGTCAGGATAACCTTGCAAAACTCAGTGGACAACACAACACAGACACATCACCGAGGTGACATATGTAGCCTTTGCTAACAGGGTAAATGAGGGCTGGATTGTTATGTAAGCAGAGACCATCGCCTTAAAACACAAAGTCAGTGTGAAGGAGAGAGGACCCTTCCCTTCCTTTTTACCTTCCCTTCCCCCTTTTCTTCTGATCCGCAGTCCAACGGGCCACACTGCACTAAACAAATACTGTACCACATGAAAGTCAGGCTCTACGTACGTCTCTGTGGTGCAGCCTCAAAGTCAAATGTGAAGTCAGCGTGACCTTCAGTCAGAGGCCACCAAACCCACCGCCGCATCCTTAAACACTCATCAGAAACAAGTTTCAGTCGCCATGGTGTTTGATTCCATCTCGTTGGATTAATTATTATTTTCTCATCCTCTGTCCTTGAGCCTGCCTCTATCTCTCCCACTTCTCTGGTGCGGCGTAGTAAAGACGTGACTGTGTCCCAGCCTGTGTGGTCAGCTCTACCCTCCCCCACTCCTTCACATGTGGTCGAGGCTGGCCAGGCCCCCTCGATGCTTATTGTGTCCACTCATATATCAGGCTGCAGCTGACCGGTCCCCTCCTCGCGTCCTCTCCATCTGTCCTTCACTCTGCTCTTTCTCTGTCTGATCGACACGCATCTTTACCACGACTCCTAATGAGGATCGGAGGTTTGCTGCAATTCGCTTAACAGGCTTTCACGACTGCTCTGGAGGACGGATCCTTGTGCGCTTGGGAGCGGAGGGCGATGTTTATTTGGCCCACTATTCAAGACTAATGAGAGGCTGTTGACACCAAGTTACTAACGATCTGACTTTCATTAGCAGAATTGCGTCACCCCGGTAACTGGCAACTAAAAAGCGCTAAAACGGCTCATCACTCTCATGGCGTCACATTATCATCATTATGCAGAGCCCCTTAATGAGGTGGGGGTGACTGTAATTACGTGTTTACTTTATTTGCTTCCAACATTGACCTGAAATGTTTTAGCATGACAGATATGATTTTTAAAAAAGTTAAAAAAAAAACAAGTCAGGTTATGGAAGTATTTAGTCAAGTAGGAGGAAAACTAACATGATAATGTGAGCGAGTTTGAGGAAGGAATGTGACAGACGAACGTTAGAAGTAAAACTTCTATCTGCTCAGACAACTCCCTCATTCTTCTTAAAAATGTGTCGGAAAACAGAAAAGAGCTTCAAAGATTTAACTGTGTGTCTGCTCCAGAATACAAAAACATGTGGAAGGAAATCCCCATTGAATTATTCCAATCAGGTTAGTGTTGTAATCCTGTTAAAGCTTGGCCAAATCAATAACCTAGCCGGTCAATATAGGCATATTCGGAAGCCTGGATAGGAACCTTCTCATGATTAGCACATGCAGCAAATCTAAAGGGAATAGTATGTTTTTGCTGCAGTTTTATCTTTTAAAAAAAGCATGCTGCATATTTTAAAAATATGTGACTGACTTAAGACAGTATTTTTAACTAATAGAGGTTTTTTTTGACAGAGAGAAGGCAAAAAAAAAAAAAAAAGAAAATCCTACTGCAAAGTTTAACCTCTTTACCCCTTTTAATAAATGTAAACTGGAATTTATCCAGTATACACAGACATATCTGTGCTAATTTAAAATCATCCTTCATTAATGAAAAAACTAACACATATTCTGCTTTCCTGGCAACATGTTTATGTTGTTCCAAACAGATGAGAAAATGTGGTTTTTAGCTGTTGTTTGTCGAAACAAACAGTTCCCTGTAACCTAGTCACTTGGAGAGGTTATGAAAACGGCGACTGAACACTTTCTGCCAAATTCCCCAAAGCCAAGCCTGGAGACTCAGCTGTTAAAGCCATTAGCATATCTGTCTTCTCAACATGACTTCTCAGTAAACCCCCCTCACCCCCCTTCTCCCAGGAGCTCACTTCCCTCTATGCAACCACAGGAGATGGACAAAAGAAGAGCCAGAAGAAGAATGTGTACAGGAAAACAGAGTCAGTCCAAGTTGGCTCAAGGACTCAAGCTAATGCAGTTGCACGCACACACACACACAAAAAAAAAATAAATAAAAATGAAGACATACTGTATGGGGCAACAGGACTGAGCATTCTGCAGCCCTGGCCTCAGGTGAAGAGGAGAGGACCGGGTCCACCTGGTATCAGCGAGGGCCCAGCTGCATGCTGCGAGGCCTTCCTGGGTGACTGATGGCTCTGCTAGTGACTTGACTCCTGTGGGGATCCATCCTTCATCTCACACCACCCCAACACACTGCCAACAGAAGAGACCATTAGAAGGCTGCCTTTTAACTGTTTTTATTTTCCTAGAACACTTAACACAAATAATGTACAAATAATTACACATATACTGTATTTAAGTTCAGTACATTCCTTTATGATGACACAAAAACGCCTTAAACTACAGGAATAGCTTTGAAATGACCTATAATAAGGGATACTGAGTGATAAGGAGTTAAACATGCTTTTCCATGTGTTTACTGCGTGCATGTGCGCACACAAGTGTGAAGGCTGCTGATCGTGAGGGTTTGAACGATCAACATACTGACACAGAACAGACTTCACGTCCTGCGTGGAAACCAGCCAGAAGGGTTAAGTTTGAAATTCTTTACAGCCGGTCGTGTTTCAACACCACCACAACTATGGACCATAACAGCGAGGGGAACTTTGGACCCAATCCTGAACAGGGACGCACTCGTGTCAGCTCCCACATGCATCTGGACAGAAAATTAATGACTGCGTGGAGAGCGCGGATGGACGACTGGACATAAGGAAAATAAAACACGAGAATGCCATATTGTGTCTGCGTGGGGGGAAAAAAAAGACACTATCAAGTAAATTTAATAAAGAAAAACGCGCACTGAGGGACATGTGGCACAAAAAAAAGACATAACACTGAAAACGGACACGAATGTGCAAGAAACACGCGAAATCTTGGCATTACTATTGAAATGAAACACGTCTTCAGGGTGAGGACACGCGCTACTGACCTGACCATCCCTGGATGCGCTCTGTTATTGCTCCCATATGGAAAGTAATCCACTATTTCATAAAGTACAACATCACGGGAATCCGATGTAAACGCGATCGTGGTTGTGTGTGTATGTGTGGAGGGGGCTCCCTCCCCCTCTCTCTCTCTCTCTCTCTCTCTCTCTCTCTCTCTTCTGGGACCCTATCCTCTTTCTCCTACACTCCCTCGCTCGCCCTCCAGCTCGCTGCTCCCTCCCCCTCTGGCTCTCCCTCGCCTGGTGACAAGAGAGCAGCACATACACATCCCCTCCCCCAGCCAAGCACCCCACCACCACCTTCACACACACACACACACACACATGTATACACACACACCTCCTCCACAAAACCCCTCCCTCCCTCCCCTCTCTCTTTTGTTCAAACTATTTCAGCAGGAAGGGAGAGGAGAGAGAAAAAGTGACCAATCATGCAGTTCAGAGAGGAGCCTATTTCCCCTCGCTGCGTCCGCGCGCGTGCGTGTGGATGTACATGATTTATTTTTGCATGAACGCGCTCTTATGTGATCTCATCTGCATGATTGCAAGTCTTCAGCATGATGAATGGCCATATTTTGGACGCATGCGAGGGGAAAAAATGGGAATTTTCTCCTTCACTAAACACATCAGAAGTTTGGTTATTATCAATGGCTTCTATTGATCTGGTACATTGATCTTAGTTTTGTTAGGAGGGTGGGGTTGAAAGTACCATGTCAATATTGCCTAATGTCTTTGGTACCCCATCCCCCCACGCACTCACACACACACTCCCACACGGTATCCTGCAAAGTTGTGTGAGCAGCAGAAAATGACCTCAACATTGGCCTCAAAGCTTTGACTGAGAGGCGGGTTAACGTCTTCACCTTTAATTTAGGAACACCGTCACAATATATCCATGTAATGCTTTTTTTAAACCATGCCTCATGCTTCTAAATTTGCACGGCTGCAGGCAGCTTGAACACAGAAAGACAGCTGGACAGCTCTGCATAGACAAGCTTGTCTACTCCTCATGTTACCGTGCTGGAAACACTCAAGGATCTGCAAGACACACTCCTTTCTGCTTTGCACCCACTTCTGACCCAAACACACGCTTAGTCACACGTTTGACATGTGTGAGCTGCATCGTTCAGGGGCTGGGGGGTTATTTTTCTTAATTTCATGTTATTACCGTATCACGTGACTTCAGCTAGACTTTCTCTCTTCCCCACACTGGCGGTGTGATGCAGGGTCACCACTGGATGAACTGTAATCTGAGAAAACTGGGATGTAAAATGTTACCGATAATATAAGTGTGATGGGAATCTTGTTTTAAGACCTTTCATCGGTAAAGACTCGGTAAAAGCAGAGCAGTCTTTCCACCTTCAGCTGACAGGCACTGAAAAAAAAAAAAAAAAGATCAAATTAGCAACACCTCCACGTGTAAGTCCGGAGCAGATCACAGGGAAAAGTGATGAGACGAAGGCCAGAGGGTGGATTTTTCCCAGCTGAACATAAAGGTGTGTCTTTCAGCAAGTTGAAGGAACAGTGAACCTGCAGATTTCATTAAAATTCGGACATTGTAACACGACACAAATCTGCACCGGAAGACAGATTTCCACACGCCCACAAAATAGGCCATAGTGGAAATTGGACATGGTAACTCTAACCCCGTGCTGCTTTGGTCCTGTGGGTGGGATAGGTCACATGATAGCACCCCAGAGAAGCTCAGCTGTTAGCTACTCTAATTCTGTCTCGAGCAGCTGAGCGCTGACCCACTGCTCCACTGAACTGTCCACGCAAAAATATATATGTGTGGGTGTGTACATGAGGGTAATGGGAGGAAGGAATGTGGTTAAAGATGAAAATAATTTAAACCTCTTTCAAGACTAGATTCCTGTTTCAGCCACAAAGTACAGCAAACACCTAGAAAACAAATGTCACTCCCACAAATGCATTGACAGCTGATGTGAGGGGTCAGGTATGAGGCAGAGGCAGCGACAAGGCAAGAGAAAGGGCAAAACAGGAACAGGAAACCTTCAGGAAAAGAGGAGGAAATGTGTGGATCGTGGGGATTGTCTCTCACAGGCGATGTTAGTCGGCGCTAGGCTTGGATTTAACTGCTTCACATGTACAATATTTTCTACAAATTTTCCAAAAGAAAATAATATAGTATATAAACAGGTTAAAGGCTCAAAAATCACTGGTCCGTTTGAAAAGAGGAAGCAGTCAGGTACGAGAAATGTCATCCAGAACCGAGACAAGAAAAACGGTTGCCCTGGTTCAAATTTTTGAGGGCTCTGAGTGACTGAGCATCTCCACCAGCATAAAAGTCAGCAACATGCTGTCTGCACGACAGTCGTCTACTGGGAAAAAAGAAAGTAGCCGCTTTCACTCTCGAGGTTCTGCATGTAAAAAAAAAAACAAAACAAAAAAACCCCCAAACACCTGGTCATTGTCAAATCTTTAATAACTCCAAGGTGAGCAAAAACACATGGTTTATTATTACACCACACTATAATGTATTTAACAAAAACCAAAACAAAATGCAGAAGTATTGATGGAAAACAAAAATTTATTATAGTTCAGTAGCTTCTACAATCGCCGTTAGCAGGAATAGCTTTAAGTAATTGTTTTCCGTATGTTATCACAAATCCCTCACATCTATGAGGAGGAATTTTCTTTCCAGCTTTATTTAAGTTCTTTGGGGTTTGGAAGAATTTGTGTGAGCATAGCTTTAACATTTAATTCAGATTGCAACACCTTGAGTCTTTCCTTTTTTTTTCCACCAGTTCTGTTGCAGGTTTACTCAGGCGTTTGGGATCTGTTGTATGACCCAGTGTAAGCCGAGCCAATTCAATTTGTGGTTAGAATAGTTGATTATACGGACTACTTCATGGTCAGGTTAACAACAACAAGGTATTCAGATCCTGCAGCTGCAAAACCAGCCCAGATCATCACACCTCCACCACCCTGCCTGAGACATTTGTGCTGGTATCGTGTTTAGTTTACATCACACTCAACGCTATGAAAACGTCTGATCAGATTTGTGCAAAAGAAACTGTCACAAACATTTTGTAGTTTGTTCAGATGCAGCTTTGGAGCCGTGTGCTGTCCTGCTGGTTTTTTCTGTTTTTACTCAACTCATTCACCAAAAACAAATGTTAAAAAAGCCATAATAGTGGAAATAAAGCTAAATGTGAACAATTGTTTAAAAAACACAAAAGTAACTTGCAAATCATGAAAATATTTTAAAATATATAAAATGTAATGTATAAAATATTCAAAAAGTATAAAAAGAATATTACAAGTAGTAGACAGAAAACCCAGTGAGTTAAATACCAGCTCTTTTTTTTAACCACAGAAACTTGAGACAATATGTCACATGAGCCATAAACTGTATACCGTCATACAATATACATTTTGAATGTCTAATATCTCAAATTCATGCCTGGGAGCATTGTGACTGTTTTCCACCTCCTGGAGAGCACCTCTGAAGAACAGGAACGCTCACTGACACGTCCAACACAAATGTATGTGTTGTGATCCTGCTTTCCGCTAAGACCAGGAGTAGGCAGCCCTGGTCCTGGAGAGCCGGTGTCCTGCAGGTTTTAGATGTTTCCCTGCTTCGTTGCACCTGATTCTGATTAATGGTCATTAACAGGCCGGATTCAAGGTCTGCATGACTCTGTTAACGACACATTCATTTGTATCATGGTGTGGCGAAGCAGGGAAACATCTAAAACCTGCAGGAGCAGGGTTGCCTACCCCTGACCTAGACCCACAACAGTATGTCAACACCACAAACCCTCATGTTTTTCTTTTGTTTTGCCATCAAGTGCAGGGCGTTGGATTCACTCGTCTCAAAGTCACAAAATTAAATAACATGTTTCCAACTGCAATATTTCTGCAAAGGCAGCAAATATCTACTAGAGGCTTTTATTGTTACATCAACAAAGAACAAAAAGGAAATAAATGGCAAACTGTAACGCCGAGCAGAGTCGCTCTAAATAGGAAGTGTGGGACAAAAGAGGATCGTGACTCATTGTTTTTTATCTAATCAACAGGACAGCTGAAAAATCATGTGCTCAAACAATGACTGCAAGGCGCACACACACACACACACACACACACACATGCAGCCAAATGCTCCGTGTTTGAGTGGCTTATTGTTCTCCGGCACAGAGGGCACAATATCCAACTCTGGTAATAGAGGTTAGATTAATTGCTGACAAATCTGTATTCAGCAGTTCCCTTTCTCTCTGCTTGAGAGATTTATGACAGAGATTGATGGAGAGGAGGGCCGAGCTGAGAGCCGCTTCTGTTTGGCTGAAAGGAGGACAACAGTTCAACGAGGCGAAGAAAAGCGAAGGAGAAGAAGGGGAAAAGATGAACAGGAACGGCTTGGTTGCATCGTACACATAACCAGCAATGTTGTTGTTGGTTACGTGCATGATACGATCTGTGTAGTAAAGTTCACAAGCGTATTGGACTCAAAACAGCACTCTGACGGCCAAACGAAACAAGAAGCGACAACATTAATGACGGCTGCATTCCATTCTCGTGTCAATTTCAAGTGTCATGCTCGAGGGTTGTTTGCACGACAGATTTACACAAAACAGACTGTGTAGTTAATGCTATCGGTTAAAAGTTTGCTTTCTCTGCTGCAGCACATCAGCTTTGAGCATAAATGGCTACTAGATGAACCAAAAGAGTCATGTTCAGAGGCTAAAATAGCACTTAGGAAACATAATAAACCCTGTTTCTCAGCCTCCTCTGCTTAAAAAAAAACTTGGTTTTAGGGGCTTAAATCCCACAGTACAGAGATTAGTGGATAAAACTGGATCTGTATGTCATAAATGCACAAACAGTTGAGCTGAAATGAAACAGCGGATGATTACTGTGAATATTTTGACTAGCAAATTTTATCGTGTTATGTTGGAGATCAAATGAAGTTTAAAGGCTTCCTCTGAACCTGCCGATCCAATGATTGAGTGCATGAGATAAAAACCATCTTAAATGCCCTTTCCACCTCCCTCCCTCCACCTGATGTCACGGACAGAGACATGTCTCATTGGTGGAGGCAGCAGCCCGCCAGCTGCTTGTAATCAGGAGCATTTGGGAGTGAAGGTCACATGACACCCTAAAGGCACACATGCGTTCTAGATATGCACATGCAGAGTGCAGTGCATCTTTAACCCCATACCCCTTCCCACAGGCTATTCCTTTGCGGTCAGGATCACCTCCAGATGTGCACAGTGTTCTCACCTCGGGATAGAAACTTGGGGAGGGGTTTCAGGAAAAGATTGGAAGATGAAAGTTTTGGTAGAGAGGAAAGCACCTGAGGTTGTTCTCACAATCTTACTGGTGTTTGAGGGGTTTAGGGTTTGTCTTCTTTTAAAGCGGTGTAGCAGCTATGAATCTAAATAAATGTGAGGGAAAGTCGTCATGTTCAGTCTAGTGAAGAATCGGGGTTCTGATGCCCCCTAGTGGAGAACCTGTTTAACTACAACTCCTGGTAGAACATTGGTCACTTTTAGAGGACGGTCATTCACACTCATACGTGACATTGTAGATGAAAAAAAAATACAAATAGGACAAAAATATTTTATTTAGCAGCTGAACATTCTTTTTTAAAATATACCTTAAAGAAAGTAAACAAAGTCAATTACTCTAGTTAATGGAGAAAATAAATAGAATAAGCCAGCCATGAAAAAAAAGTTGAATTAATTAATTTAAAAAAAATCCCATTTAATAATTTGCTGTAATTACTCTGTTTGTTTGTTTTTTAACTCTTGAAGGTAATAACTTCAATAATGAGCCACTATATTAGGATATAACGGTCACAAATGTCAAAGCCAAAATGTTCAGCTGTGAATTTAAGGAAAAAGCTTCGTTTCATATTTTTGATTTATTTTCTTCTACATGATAAAACGGGTCAATTAATGAAGGAGTTATGAGCCATCCACTCCTGGGGTTGTAAATTTAAATACATAATGCTCGACATTAACACAAAGTATTTCTTTCCAACTACATCCATATCCAACTTAATAACGCAAGGACTCAAACAACAATTTTATCATTGTTTTTAGTTGCTATTTATTTTCCATCTTACCATAATCAAATAATAATTACATATGCATATAAAACATTTATTTTTCTCCAGACAATTCATTCTGTGGCTGAAAAGACAAGGCATCACACTTTCTATGGCTCCAATGAGACAATAATTAAGGTTCCTGCAGTAAAGGTGCTGACCTCCCTGAAGGTCAGCACCTTTTTGAAGGTGCTCCCACTCCATCCTCTTACACGCTTCTCCTCATCTGTCACGTTGCCCTTGAAAAACCCACACAGGTTTCATAATATACTGCATTCTTCAGAAGGACAGTGTCAGACATTGCACAGATTTCACTGGTATGCACATAAAAATAATTAGAGATTTAGCGAAATCATCCAAAATGGCACTCAGAAACAATGCTTTTTGACAAGATAAACATCATCAGTAGCTCTCAGTAACCCTCGTTACTAACAACAGGGACATATTTTACGACAGGCACAGATGTAATGCAAATATATTTACACTCACGTCCATCTAAATGTATGACCTGTTCAAATTTACCATATCTATATATGCAGTCAACCTGCAATATAATGAAAGGATTTTACTGTATTTTCTACGTACATTCACACTGACATTAATGAGTTTAAGACACATAATGCTAATTAAAGTAACGTTAGTAATGATTAATCATTAAATTCCTTTACATAAGTAAATTTGCAATCCTTTAATTCTTGATGTTTAATTTTAATCTCCCAAATTCATCCCCTTTTCGCCCTTAAAATTAAACATAGTTATTCCCCTTGCTATATATATTTACATGGTGATTTTTAATTTTTAAAAAAATTAATTTCATGTTGTTCATTAATTTAGTCATGAGTCCTCAGACGCACAGACTTTTCACATTCAGAAGTCTTACAGCATCACAGCAGAAATACATGACAGCACTGTACAAGTACATCCACACATGACATGGTAGAAGTATAACTGAGCATTGTATAAGGGATTCAATTATTTGACTTGTGCAATTTACTTTAAAGTACCCTAAAAGGAAAAGATGGGATCTATGCAGGAAGAATTCTTGAAAATAGTTGCAGAATAATACTTGGATTGATATTTATTGATGGTACACCTCATAGTTTTTGAATAAGACAGCTACACAGACACCTTAAATATTCATCTATGTATTCATGGAGATTACAACCAGTGGTAATAATAGTAAATATCTGGACTGTGCAGCTGCATCGTCCCTACACGTCAGCACATGACCGGTCATCCCTTTTCTTTCTTTCTTTCTTTTTTTTTTTTGTCTCTAGCAGTAAAATTGCTCTCCTTAAACTCATGTAAGACAGAATGGTGTGTATTAGTTATCAAATATCAATCAGTGGTTGTTTTACAACAGATGAAAAAGATGTTGAATAAAGGGATGTAGTAGGTGGGGTTTCTTACACATTCATTCATAAAAACATTAGTCATGTGATGCATACTTCGGTTTTCGCTCATCTTGCTCTTATGGTGTACACAGAAAGCTATAAGTAATTTAACATCTAAAAAATAAGTAAGAATAACATTTTGTAATCTTTTAGTAAAACAATCTAATTGCTTAAAAGATCTTTGGAAAAGAAAATATATTAAAACCTCTTTATCTACAGAAAGTGCAAGCCGAAATAAAAGTATTATTAGAGCTCGTTCCTTTGAACAGTAATCTCTCTTTTTCCTTTTATCTCTCCAAGATTTGAGGTGATGCTGGTGTGTGAAATTAAAAAAAAAAAAGGGCATCAACTACAGCTAATAATTAAGACAAAACATATGGCTCTGACACGGTGGAACCATGTTTACACAAAATAAAATGTGTCGAGAGTTACCATGACAAATGAAACTGAATTACGCTACAATGTCTTCTTCTAGTTGCGTGTGAATGTTTGAATTTACTGTCATGATTATTATCATGTGTACAATGAAAGCTTTGTTTTGTTTTTGTTTTTTTTTTGTTGCTTTAACTTACACACTTCAAAAAAGAAAAAAAACCCAACAACTGAAAACTGCAATGGTGTAAAACAGTCCTGATTATCAAATAAAAGTTGTGTTGTCAGTTTTGGTTAGACTAGGCTGTGAATAAATTATTGCTTTAAAAATCCTTGTGCTCAACAAAAAAAAAAAATTTTTCTTAATGCACGGGGACACAAGTGCTCTGTTTGTTACTTATGCACACACACACACACACACACACACACACACACACACACACACACACACACACACACACACACACATAATCTCTGGTCTGTTTTTCTTCATCCAAAGTGCCTTGCAGGAGCATTCATGATCTTGTTTGAAGTAAAGAAACAAGAAACGAATGACCGACATTCTTTAGAAAAACTTCCTACACAATTATTAGTTCAAACACTAATAACAACAAAATATTGCATCTCAAAAGCACAAACATGACTCCACTGAATGAGATCTTAAAACATTTATGAGTTTCAGTTTTTTTTTCTTTTTGTTACACAAAACTCCCACAAGGTTTTATACTGCTAAAGAGTATATTTGTACATTACTGAAACTGACGTGTTTTATTTTTTTTCAAACCTACCAATAATCAAACATATAGCCATTTAAAAAAAGAAGTATTATCATGGCACTTTGAATAAATAAAGACTATATATTCGAGAACTAGCGACTAACAAATCCACATAGATTTAAACCTGGTTTGTTTTAAAGGAGTGTTTTCACTCTATTTTTTTTTTTATCCCAGCCCAGCTAGGTGTAGAGTAAAAGGGTAAAACTTGATGATTTATGTGAAAAGTTTAAGACGGGTAGATGAAGTTCTTGTTTTTCTGTGTGTATTTGTGTGACTTTGTATCTTTGTGAGGACTGAGGGTTTTAATGCTACCGTGATCTGCTGTAATGAAAGGTGTGGCCTGCATCATTCTCCCAAACGTGCAGCTGCCCTCAGAGTTCACTGCTTTATGGCTTATTTCAGCTTGGTTTCTTTTACCTATTTACTGTCACTGCTCTTGATGCATTCTTTTCCACAGAAAAACAAACTTAAAGGTGAAGTCAGCATGTTTTCACGACCCCCGTCAGGGATTGTAATTCCTTCAACTTCCACAGACAGCCCAAAGTCACGCCCATGTATGACCATTTTAAACTGGTGTCATTTTCTGAGCACTGTGACAGGGTTGCGTAGGTGTCAGGTGGGATGTGACTTAAGCCCTCTGTGACCCTGAACAGGAACTAGCAGGTTTAAAAAATGGATGGATGAAACCAACTTAAGCTGCCTTTTTATAAGATGGATTAAGTCAGACGAAGCTTCTGGTAGGTGCTTGTTGAGATGAGCCAGCGCTGCTGACTGGCAGGGCCGTGAGGCTACTTCAGCTGGTGCATCCACATGAGTTTTATACAGGTGTGTGGTTCTGCAGCTCCGACATTAGTCTCCAGATCATATGAGAAGATTCTGTCTCACTGCTTTGGACAAATATTAAAAAGTAGGTTGTTTATTGCAATCAAACAGATTAAGATTATGACAGGATGTTTATGTGCCAGGCAGAACTTGCCATTAAGTCTGGACCTGCTGTCAGTAGTTATAATGGAGAGGAAAGCAGTTTCCTCTCCATTATAGAAGAAAATATAATATAATATAATTCAGGAACAGAGGGGTTCCTTCACTACTCTGAGTGTGCACGTTGTTTCATTTCTGTGGAAGGAAACTGACCTCAGAAACTCCAACTTTAGAGAGAGTTTCATCCTGCTGCAGTGGGATGCTACAATTGTTTTGCATTTCTTTGGTCAGCACAAAACAATATCTGGACATCAAGAGGATGTCAAGAATCGGACATGACTTGGGGATGCTGACCGGGCAGAACTTTAACAGGGATCTGGAGACAGAGATGGGTCAGCGCGTGTTCAGACTCAATTTAACCCCTGGATCAAGCCGCTCTGTCAAATACTACAGTACATTAGAAAAGTGTCATAATCTCGTCTGCTTGGGCCTTTACCTTTATCATATTCTGTCAAGCCTGCCGTTTTTTGACTCAGTCTGTCCCAGAAATGTGTCTGTTCATTGGACATGCTCACACTATCACATTTTACGGGTTTTGTTATATTCCTTTTTTCCTTGTTTTAGTGTCGACCCGGTCTTATTGGTTTATCACTGAATTTGTCACAGTTTTTATTTTTTCCATTCGTGTTAATAATTTCTTGTGAATTTATGCGTTTCAGGTCTTAGCTTTGTTCCCTGTCTTGTTTTGAAGCAGCTTTGTTTTTGTTCCTTCTGTTTAATTCACCATTTTCTTTCACACCTGGGTTCTGTTACTGACCAGCACACAGGCATCATGTTAGTCAGTACTCTCCCAAGTATTTAGCGTAATCCCGGATCACCTGTTAACCCTCCCCCACCCCAACCCGAACCCCCATTCAAATGTCATTCAATAAGAGACTGATCGCATGCAAAACAAACACCTGCTGGTTACCAAGGTAACAACAGATGGGAAACAACAAGAAAGCTTTAACCTGCTAGAGAGCCTCCCTCACTGGTATTTAAAGTTGAAAATACGACTAAAATAACTTTTCTGGATGCCAAATTTGTAGTTTGATAGATACTGGTGAAGCTTGATAGCGTTTATGGTTTCATGTCTCGAGTGCTAAAAGATTACTGCGGTAGTAAATGTGTGTTTTCATCAGCCTAACATTTGTAAGCATGCATAGTTTATAGTTTGTTTTCTCCCTTATATATAGTTGTATTTTTATTTTCATTTCATGTTAGTATTTTGGTTTAGGGGAATACGATTTAAAACGTGGTGCATCTACACTGTATTTGTACAGACCTCACAAAAATATAAGTACACATGTGAGTGGACAGCACCCTTGTCTTTGTCCGTGTGTTTTAGGGCAACACTGTGTTGCTGGTAGAAATGTCTGAGAAGTATTTCTATGAGCACTGAGGTGGCCGATTTGGTCGGAGCAGCCAAATCTTGCCGTCATGTGGCCTGGAACAACATTCAGGTGATGCAGCTGAGTCCGTGTGAAGAGTAGACTCCCTTTAATCATCAATGAATGTGATCCCTTCAATCCTGCAGGGTGAAAGACACAAAACAGGAGTTTGAACAGCACATATGAGAGAACTGTCAAATATCGTCATTTATCACAGATAGAGCAACTACAGTGAGTCCTCAAAGAAGCAGGTGACAGTGAGCAGCGGGGATTTATCCACAAAGTGAGGGGTGAAGGGGGAAAAAAAGCAGAGAATGGCCTTGCCTTTTTACTGGCCACAGGACGAATGTCCTTATGATTGGAGTTGAGGGATTTCCAGACGGTGGTTTTAGACATTTCATCAGATATATTAATGTCAGAGGGATCACACCTGAGGAGCAGGGACAGGAAAGGGAGGATAAGAGCACACAGCAGATAGAGGACAAGGTGGGCTGGGGAGAGGTCTCAGCATCACAGTATCCACAGGAACATTTGTAAATGAAACACCAAATACCAGTGGACAATCAGACAAGCATGCAAGGTTGGAAAGTGACACATTTCTTTAGAGATCTTACCACCACAGTTCTTTGATGCCCATCTTGTTCATTTAAGCGTGAAAAGGTATGTATGCGTGTGGTCTCACCTGGGATCATGTGCTTTTGGACTTTGAGCAGACTTGCTGCTCTCCATGGGAATCTGAACAGTGGTTGTATCTTCCTTTCTTGAACTGAGCATAACCTGGGATTCCTGCAAGAAACATCCATACCATTAAAACGTAGTCGGCATGTTATATTCTTATTATTTTTTAATAGAAGTGCTTTAAGACTTCCTTTAGCATACCTCTTCCATCTTCTTGGAGGCATCATCAAGTGTTTTTTTCTTCCACTCTGGCATTAAGTCATCCAGATAGCTCAACTCTCGCTTAGAGAAGCACAAGTCCAGCAGCTTGCGGATGAAAACTAGAGCCAGCACCTACAGGGACAGAATATCAATGCATGCTAGCTAGACTTAAAATGAAAAGGCTAGTTAAAAAAAAAACAAGAAAAAACAAGTGGATGCTGGCATTGCCAGTGGTTGACTTACCATCATGGGGAAGATGATGGCAGCGGGTGAAGTCTTGATAATCCAGAGAAGAACCAGACAGGTAAGCTGGGTGAGAGTAAACAGGTGCACCTTCCTCAAGGGGACGTGTCGGAGATAGATGAAGTCTGGCTGATGCTTCGCCGGCATGCCAAACAGCTTCAGACGGTCAAAGAACTGAGAAATGACAAAGATGAACACAAGAAACAAAGCTGGACAGTCAGCAGGAAACACCACAGAGACACTAGTGGTTCATACTCTAATAAGGAATTAGACACAAAAGTGAAAAGCCCCCCGCCCCCACATGTGCTCAAAGTAGTCCGACTGCAGGAATGTTTTGGTCCAATGGACTGTGTTCATCTGACTTGTTGCATCATGGCTACACATGCAAAAGATTTTTTCAGAAGAAGTGAAACATCTAAGTATGACACTTTGTAAAGATGGAAAACAATGGAGGACTGTCTTCGATCAAATAAATCAGAGTAAACACAGTGACAGCAGTAATTAAGGGGTGTAGAACAAAACATTGTTCCTCTAATCAGTCTCCGTTCACCTTAAATAGTTCATTATTTGCATAAACTACTTCTGCCATCTTTTTTTTGGGGGGGCAAAATCTGGCCAGAAAGTGGAATGATTTGGGGTTGCATTAGCTCAAAGGCTTTTGGACAGGTAGAAATGGCTGTGGATAAACTTTCACTCTCTTGTGGTGTTGCAGTGTTGAAGTCACAAAAATGCTAAAAAAAACAAACAACAACTGTGGGAGTCAAGTCTGACAATAAACTTAAATCCAAAAGAACATCTTGTGGGTATTTAGAAGAGAAAGATAAAGCCATGAAACAAAAGAAACTAAAAGCACAAAAAATATC
The DNA here is from genome assembly GCA_028564865.1 of Zenarchopterus dispar. Classification (NCBI taxonomy): domain Eukaryota; kingdom Metazoa; phylum Chordata; class Actinopteri; order Beloniformes; family Zenarchopteridae; genus Zenarchopterus; species Zenarchopterus dispar. The sequence continues at coordinate 335,264 of JAOWBL010000020.1, read as the reverse complement.
TTTGAAAAATGGCACAATATCTCTCAAGAAAATAATGACATCTGCTATCAAAAGCAGCAATTGATTTTCCTTTTTCTTTTTTTGTATTCTTTTCTGGGTTGCAGGGAGCTCTAGCTTTTATACGAGACGGCAGGAAGCCTTGACATGTCAGTAGTCCATCATGGAGACAGTCAATAAGTGAGACACAACCGCATGCTGACGCTCCATACTGCCCCAATTTAGAATCAATAATCAGCCCAACATGAATATTTCTGGACAGCTGAAGGAAGCCTGAGGACCCGGAGAACATCCACGCAGGAACATGAAACTCCACAAAAAAGAGCCTTGAAACAGAATCCTTCTGTGAGGCAACAGCACAAACCATGAAATTATGATTAAAAAGACAGATGAATGAAAAATGACAATTGAGATGAAAGAGTTAGAGTATTGTACTTTTAATGTAATAAATTCAAACTGATTTTAGTATTCACATCTGTTGTAAGCTGTAGCCAAGACAGTTGACTGTTAGTCCAACATTTCGAGGACTGACTTTTTTTAAATTGAGAAATAAAAACGGTGTTGCAGGACCAGTTAATCACAGGCATGGGTGAAGAGGGCAAGGTACAGCTTTTGACATTTGGCATTAAATTACTGTCCAGGAAACTGCAGTTTGGACAGCACTGAAAAATCATCTGTCCACGTGCCAAAATAAGTCTGTTCATCTAATTTTTAAAAATTAATTTCAGAATAGAGAAACTCCTACTAACACCCCAACCACAGTTTTTCAGAATCAGAAATGTTCAATTTCCATGCATCATGGTTCTATTATATAGTGAATTAATCTGATCTATAATATCTTTCTTTAATACTTTCTTTCTCCTCATATAAATGTAGTTATTTCACATTACCTGGATCCCTTTTAACGATGACGCTCCCATGTAAAGGAAAACACCGTACAACACGGGCATAGGAATGAACTGTAAAAAACAGACAAAAAGCATACATAAATCCACTTCTACTCTCTTTAAACTTTATTTACTTAAGTTTTTGTTGATTAAGTATTTGCTATTCTCAAAACAAACATTTAAACTCGGAATTGCAGATGTAATAGATAGCTTGGTGTGACAGACCTGCAGGGCTCCGGTCATAAATACAGAGCAGCCCATGAGCAGGAAGATGACCAGGCCAGTGAGCCTCTGCTCTCTGATGCCCAGGAAGCGAGGCTGCTCCCCCGGAGCTGAGCTCTCTGACTCCAGCTTCAGACTGTTGACATGAGAGATGGACAGGACGGTGGCTGCTACGAACCAGGGCAGTCCCATGATGGAGCACACAGCCAGCATCACTCCCACCATCAGCAGGTCCAGATGGTACCCACAGCCTTTCTGTATGACAGAGACAATCTGAAATATATATATACATTCTTTTTGTTGTTGTTTCCTCTTTTTTCCTACCAGCAGTTTGTGCTCTTTGCGGTTGATGATGACAGCAGTTATCTGTTGGTCCATAAAGATGAGGATGGTGCAGAGGAGAGCAGGAATGGCAGCGGCCAGGGCTGTCCACCAAGGATTGCGCCCTATTGGGTTGATCAGCCAACCGCGATCATCTCTGGTGGGCTACAGGAACAGTCGGTGGAGATATGCGGTCTCTGAATGCGAGAGCTCAGTGGGGGTTTACCTCTGCAACGTTCACATTTCATATATACCTGAAACTTGCTTGGCACCTTCAGCTTCTGAGAGGGTACTCCAATGGCAAAGTCAAGCAGGACCATAACGACAATGGTAAGAAACACCGCAAAGTCACTGATCATAGACCGCACCTGGACATCAGAGATTACACCATTCAGAGATCTCATGTTACTAATGAAACATGCCAAGTGTCTCTGCTACTGTCAGTTCAACACAAGACTGTGACCTTAATGTTCAGATGGCTGTTGAAAATGAACCTTTATATCATTATGGCATTCATCTAAAATTACACAGATCTAACAACTCCATCTTCCTCTGACATATGCCATAGAAAGTCAATAATGAGTATTTCTTCTCAAGTGAGTCCTGAAATGATATTCAAAGCAAATGCAAGAACCCTGTATTTTTCCTATTTTGCAAACATTTTACTATTATAAAGCAGCAGAGCAAATTTGAGCAAAATGACAGCGAGCTATACTTATCCATGAAGCCAGAAAAAAAGTTAGTAAAAGTTAAAGAGACTATAAAATGTCGTAAAGCTATAAAGACGTGGATAACTTAATATATTGTTATCAAATTCCAGGAATAATGGAGGTTGTTGTCTTTGGACCTGACTTCAAGAATACACGGGATAGAATAAGTTTCTACGACTGGCTTCTTTCATCAAAGTGAATATTTAAAAAACAAAACAAAAACAAAGTAGCGTATGCATTTGTTACTTTAAGATTAAACTGCTGCAGTAGCTCATTATCAGGCAGTCTAAAACATTTTTGGAAAATCCATTAGATGATCCAAAATGTTGCAGCGAGAGTTCTTGTGAGAATTAGTAGAGACATTTATGGGTCTTCTCTTATTGGCTTCCTGTTAATAACAGAATATGATTTAAAGTCCTTCTCCTCACAAAAAAAGCTCCAAGTGATGACATTTCATCGTATTTAAAAGACCTCATATTTCCTTAATTTCCCAACAGAGCATGTTGCAAACTGCTGCTTCCTTAGTTAAGTTATTTTCATGAATGGACTTTTTATCGATTCAGCTCAAATGAGATAAATTTGCTTCAACTGAAAGTGACTGCTTTTCATTTGGATTTGAGTTTAACTTGTTTTCTTTCACTTTAAAGCACCATGAGATCGTGCTTGCTGTGAAATGAATAAACGGAATTCAAACTGAATTAAATTCATGATAATCCGTCACATAGTTTCGTTAACTTGATGGCCGGTTACCTTGGTGGGGAAATATCGGCTAGTCTTGAATTGTTTGAGGAAGGCAGACATGAAGAACGTTGAGAAGAACAAGATGGTTGACCAGAAGAGAACATCTGGGGTGTAAGGGCCATGGTGGCCACATGCTGTCCCGACAAAGTGGCCCTGCAGACTGAGACACTCCTGCAGAGAAACACAAAGGCTGCAATTGGACAAAATCCCCTCAGATTTTCCTCAGCAAAAATGAAAATGAAAAGCAGAAAGAGAAGAAATCAATGTGAAAGAGAAGAAAAACTGGGATTGACTGTCCTCGTTAACGTTTGCAAACATTCTTCAGGGAAGTGAAGAGGTTGGTTAACTGTTAACAAAAATCAACAGACTGTATTAAATGGGTTGTTTCTGGGTTGGAAAAGTGAAACCATTGTGAAAATCACCTTCAGTTGATCTTTGACCTCAATAAACATTTTCCATTCATTTTCAGATGTATCATGGACTAAGCAGGTTAGATAGTTTACCCATGAAAACAGTACTGGTAAGCAGTGCTTACTGTACCCTGATCCAACTTGCAGCACAGAACATTATTGACTGGTTCAAGCGCTCCCAGTATTTTATTTCTGCCTTTCTGTCTCAGTTCCCTTCTCCACCATAATTAAGAAACATATATATTTTTTTCCCATTTTACTACAGGATATGCACAGTTTGTTATTACAACATATAAACATGACCATTCCTCCCTGCTTACAGCAGATGACCATGGCCATAGCTCAGTTTGTGACGAGAAACCAGTGAAATCAGAGCAGTAAAAAGTTTCTCTATTTCTTTAATGTGAGCTATATTTTAAGGCAAAGGCAAAAACACATGCAATATTAAGTTACGGCAGTTGAATCATACTAAAATATACACACTGCTCCTGGAATGTGTCCTGGAGGACAGAAACTACTAACCACGACAAGGGGAACGTGATTAAAAACGATAAAATATCTATTTATGCAATTTTTTTTCACAGTGATTACTTTCCAAATCATAAATAAAAACCACAGCCTATGGACATGTGAAACACCAAAAAATTTATTTAATTAAAATACGTGTGTTTTCTGATTTGACTGCATTCTAGGTCGCTGTACAACCAGGACAGAAGCCCTGATATTCCAGCAAGGAACAACATTTCACACTTAAACTCCCTTAACTTGCTAACTTTCCCTTATAATCTACACATCAACTTAGCAATGCAAAAGACCCAAGTCTGAAACCAGTCTTTTAGTTCCAACGAAAATCTCTGGTTTATTAAAATTCAAAGAGTTCTTGTTCAAAAGATGTCTCGTGTGTAAAGCTGCAAAGTTATTTTGAGAGTTTCCATGTTTTCATCCAAGAGCTTTAAACTTCAGCACTTGAGGATTTTCATTTTATAAAGCGCAATATTTTAGCCGCAGAAAGATGTTTTGTTCAGGTCTTGTCAGGAACTGGAGGCTCATTTTTATAGTAAGCATAATTTGTTTGAGCCTAAGTGCCGTTTGTGTAGATCACATTTAAAAAAGAAAGATAGGACAAAACATGAATTTTTACTTAAAAAAGATGTACTGTTTGCATTCAAGTTGCTGGTATAGGAAGGTATGTAAAGTGCCTCCTCCAGGCAGTAGACTGCTATCCAAATATGGTCTCCACCAGCGAGACCCAAATGGCAAGACTTAAAACTTGAAAGCAATAATTAACAAAGAGTGGGTGGTAAGTGACAGTGACATTATCAGTGAAAGACCTCCTGCTTAGAGACAACTGAATAGAAATTATAGTCTAGAAGGTCAAGAATATTTATACCAGACAGCTTACTGCTGAATTGTGAGCCATCATGTGAAAGTTACATCATGGCACGTCTTCAAGACAGAGTGTGTGGAGTACTTCTGTGTTTCCACATATTTATGTTACCTTGACAGTCAGGTTGGCCCAGGGTATAGCAGAGGCTGTGATGTTTCTCTCACTCCACAGCTCCAAGGTTTTATTACTGGGATTATCTGGCTCTGCACACCTACAACTACAGGAAGAAATGCATAGACATGATCAGTGCAGGGTGGCTGACAAATGTTGGAATCAGTTCAGCAATGAAATGAACTGTATGTAAGGATGTGACTTTTTCTTCTAGCTCCCCCCAGGGATTCAAAGAGAACGAGGATAAAATAGGCAGATTTATTTTAATGCAAGCAGAATGAACCTGAAATAATCCATCTTTTGCTCGGTCAAATTATTTTATTATACATTAAACCTCTAACAGCTTTATAAAATTGTTGACATGAGGCTAACCTGGTACTAAATCCTTGTCTTCCTCAGCCATTACTTTATCATGTTTGCAAAATGTAATTTTGCATAGCCTTGTTGACAAAAACCACAGATCTCCCTGCAAACAGATATTATCTCAAGGGCAGAATTTACAGTATGCTCCACTACAGCCTCATTGGCATCATCAAAGTGTCAATGACCTTTGTCAAGGGCACTAATACAACCATCATTTCTTCTAAATAGATCTGGAATAAGAAATTGTTGACACATTATGTGTTTTCATAAAGGTTCATTCCAGATGCCTCCAAGCCCAGAGACAGTGGTGTTACCTCTGGACAAGGTTAACAGTTTATTTCCTTTTTCAAGTTCATATGGCATTTGTGAGGAGAATGCCCTACAGCAGTACTTGACTGATGCTTTATTATAATCCATGTATTATTTTATTGTGTCATGGTAGCTCTCTGGTGAACTGTTTTTGTCTGAGATCCTAAACCACGGTTTACATTTGAGCACAGATTACATAGTTTTGGCATTAGAGCTTGTATGATTCGCTTGAAAATTTAGGCATCAGGTTTAAAAAAAAAATCTTCCCAGCGACTGGTAAAAATCGCAACAAATGAAAAAAAAAGAGATGACAAGATAAAACACGTAAAATCTTGTCTTTCTATGCTCTGCAATGAAACAAAAGTCAAATTAAATGTAGGAATCACCACTAATTTCTTTGTTTCTGTTTTTGAATTTTTGATACCATTATCACTTTTTTCTAGATTGGAGCTGTAGAGAAAAAAAAATGAGCAGAGACAAATCTACTGAAGAAAAATTATGCTAAAGACAAAACGAGTATTGGTGAATAGGTCGTAACTCACTATGCCAGCGTGAGCTTGTCCAGATCACTGTGCGCATTAAAGGGATACAGCTCTCCCAAGTGAAACAGTTTCTCCAAGGCCTCGTAGATGAAGATGAGGCATATGAGGGCGGCAAAAGCCTCTTCTGTGAACCGAGTGATGTAGCACACCAGGGAGCTTGCATCTGTGGCAACCAAAACCAAACACAGCAGGGCTGTCCACAGACCTATGCAAGTCCGCAGCGAAAGATAAGAAAGGTCATAGTCCCTGAGAAAAGAAGAAATAAAAAAATATAAGAGGAGACCAGGGGATGGTGCACGGGATGCTGAAATACCAAACTTACTTGCAGAATTTGAAGAGGATTTTCTCAAAAACCAGTACAGGACCCGTGCTGCCGAGGATGGTGAGAGGCTGCCCAGCGAACAGAGAGTAGGCCACTCCAGTCATAGACGCACCGAGTAAAGACTCGATAGCGCTCTAGAACAAGTGGAGGGAATACAGAGAGGCTCTTGTTTGGTTTGCTGTTCAACACACTCAACACCATGTGAGGACGCCGCTGAGGTGGGAATGTGTCCCTGTGTGTGTTTTTTCTCTTACAATGCGTCCTTCTGTCGCCTCCCCCAGCAGTCCCCCAAAGGTGATGACCGGAGACATGCAGGCACAGTAGAGGAAGAGAAAGGACGCCACACACTGCAGGCTCAGCCCGTCCTTGAAGTCACCCAGGTAGAAGGGAGCTTTCCTCTTTATGTCCAGTATCAGACCACCAAACAACCTGCCCACAGCACGTGAGACGGTTTTCACTGTACATGAACATGATGATTACGGGAATATGATTTCCACTTCATATGAAAACATGATACAAAAAGTGCTGTCTTAAGGATTAAGCAAGGTGGCAGTTAATTCACACAAAAAACACAAATTGAGCATTCCCTGAATGAGTTCAGCTTTGTGAAAGTACTATTAAAACACAAAAAAGGGTCTGAACAGATAATTGTTATTTCTGTTGTGTGTGTCTTGGTGGATTTGTAAAGATCACACTTACTCCAACAGACGCAAAGGCAAAAAATCTTTTAAGTCTATAAGCTGTCAAGTCCTGGTTCCAGTAACTGTCTCTTCCTTGTCCTTTCTCATCTCCTCACGAATCCAAATTTAGATTTAGTGGTGGCAGCTGCTGACAACATGCTGCATAGTGTTAAGCTGAGCCCCGGGATGTGACACATCCGTCCCCAAAGTCAAGCTCGTGCTCTGGGTTTTTTTTTTTTCATTTAGAGACTAATTTGTTTCTTCTGGTGGATAACTTGTTGCTTTTTAACATGCTCCTTTAGCCTGTGTATTTGTTATGAGCGACAGCACACAGAAAGCAACAGGTTTTAGTAAATAAGTATTTACTTACCTTCCAGTTCTCTGCAGCTCTGGCCCGTGGTGTTCAGCATGTAACTCCTCCTCCACCTGGTAGGCTGTACCATTAGGTACTCCTGGCATCTTCCTCTTCTCCTGCATGCACATAGAGACGGGCAAAATATTGTAAAAGTCTGTTCCTGTCGAATTGGAATTGCAAAACTGAGATAGGATATCTGGCCTCGTACCTGGGAGGGGACACTCTTTGGGGGTTCGATGCGGATGGAGGGGTCCCACTCTCCTGGTGGCAGGACAGTCACCTGGTCCAGAAACTCATCTATCCCAGCTAGCAGGTCACCCCTGTCCTTTGCCTTGTATGCTACATCATGGAATATCTTATCCAGAGAGAAGAGAAAGATGTGGGAAACCCACCAACCTGCCTCTTCTAGGGCAGATGCTGATTTTTTTTTCTGACAGCTCTTACCTCATCTGTCATAATGGTTGCCATGGAGCGTCCGATTTCATGGTATTGTTGCGCCTTTCCATCAGGGCCCAGCAGAATGAAGAGGAACCTGATTTGTGTCAGCAGATAAATCATGCTGTGAATGTTGTCCTCTGAAGTGATATAAATTGGAAACAGATCTGTGGGGAGCTTTGGCTTTCTACCTGGTGGGAATGGGGACCTCAGTGAGTCCGGTGAGGAGCACAGCAGGAGACAGGCGGACAAAAGCCACAATGGGCCGCTCTAGAAAGTCCAGAACTCCAACCAGCACATTTGAAGCCTCTGCCCCCTCTGGGATCTTTTTCATGAAATGCATGTCAACCTGTTGACACAAGTCAGAAGTAAAGACCAGTTAGACTTTTAGTTTTAACTATTTGTAAATAGACACATGTGCAGCTTCTAACAGAAGAGAGAGCACTCAAACACTCCTGGAGCTGTACAAAACTCTCTGCCACAGGTGCTGCTTTATAACAGAAGAACTACTGATAGTGATGTTGGACTCAGGTGGTTTAAAAAAATGTAGTTCCACTGTCATCTTCTTAGTAGCACTATCTGACTTAGTTGTTAAATTGATGTTTACAGAACACCAAACACTGATTATTGACTCACAAGAGGCACACTGCATACAGTGTTGAGTGGCCTCATGCAATCAAAAAAAAAAAAACCTTACAGATGTGTTAACATAACTGGATTTACAGATATGCACCTGTGCATAGTGAGAAAGCAGCACACTTGTTTTGAAGACTTTTTGTTTACCTTACTGAGGTCCACTTGAGTGCTGTCCTGCCCTGCACCATTTTTGGCTGGTTCGGAGGGTGGAGGAGGCTGGGGAGTTGTGACTGTCCCTGAGGGTGGTAAGATGCAGGTGTGTATGGATATGTGTGTGTGTGTGTGATTAGAACACACAAACAAAGAGAGCGCATCAGAGTTGACACTCATATGTTTGTTATCCATCATTTGAGTATCACTGTTAAAATATTATGTTTTCTGGGAATTAATCTGCAACAATCTTTGTTGATTTTAGTCTAACATGAAATTAAGAAATAATGACTCATCACAATTTATTTACATACAATAGGAGCCCCACAGTACGCAATCCCACATGAAGTTTTTACCACAACACGATCTGTCTTGTGATGTCTTTGACTCGTGCATTTATACGCTACATGCGGTGCCAAGCTCACCGATCGCAGGCTCCGACTGTTTGCGTGAGCCCTCTGCAATGGAGCGAACAATGGGAATCAGGTTTTTCCTCTTCTCATTTTGATGGTGGTGTCTCTTCAACAGGGCCTCACGCACCCTGACTCTTACGCTGTCATCAAGCTCATGTGACGCCTCCTGATGGTCCAGCACCATGTCTACAAAATGAAGGCAGACTCATGAAGGTCCATCTGAGTATCCCTTTTCCATATCAGTGATATCGGACAGGGTTTATGTAAATAATAATCCCGAACAGAGGGATTTTATCTCACAATCACTGAGCTGACCAAATGAGGCAACCCTATATCATAATACTGCTACCACAGGCTTGTACACTAGGCACGATTGGTGAATCACTTCATTCACTGTTCTTCTCTCTTCGATACACTCATCACTCTGGAACTGAGTATATTTGGACTCATCAGACCATGTGACCCTTTTTCCATCTCTCCAGAGTCCAGTCTTGTTACTCTAATGAAATGAAGTCTTTTCTCTCTGATGAGCCTCACTGATAAGTGTTGATCTCAAGACTACGCAGCTGTTTCATCCCAAAACCCCGACGCTCCTTTCACATCGTGCATGTGAACATGCTTTTAATTTCACTATTACACATTGTTGTGAGCCCTACCAGTTTTATTCAACCAAAATTTTACAGATTTTTCTTCTGATTGCCATACATTTCTTCTTGGATGATGACATCATCTCTATCCTTTCAGGTTGTAATAATATGTTTCTGCAGCCTCCTTCATTGTTTTGTTTGCTTGATGCAAACCTGTAATTTGACATAATTTCTGCAATCACAGGGTTTGTTTTTTGACATTGTTGTTTAACCACAGACGTTCCTCACTAGTAAGGGTTAAATAACTTGTTGCCAGTGGGAACATATGAATTACTTTTCCAATTCAATGATCTGACTTATTTGATTAGTTAAGTCCAGGTGCTGATTTTATTCCTTGTGGCTGCTGCTTTAAATATGAGGTTCTGCCACTTGTTCGGACATCTTTCTATGGCATTGTACTGAACAGACATTCTGAGATAGTTGGGTCAATGTGTGTCCACCATAACTGCTCATGTGAATACGTAATCATCGGTGTCACTCTGTCTCCCTTAGTCGTTTCATACTGAGTTGCTGAATATGCACAATGTTAGCCCTTCCTTACTTCCCTCCTTCACCAATAGTCAGACACACACACACACACACACACACACACACACACACACACACACACACTGCGGTGGATGCATTTATGCTGCACACACTTCAGTGTTAATGTGTTGACCTCACAGCTAGAATAATCAGTCTTGTTAATAAGGGTGGTGACAACAGAGCAGTGCACAGAAGTCTGCAGCTAAGGCAAAACTTACAAATAATATCTAAAGCCTAGATTTACACATTATTCTCCAGACTAAAGGTCATAGTAATGGGGTTCAACATTAAGGCTTGTGTTTATACTAAATATTGTATGATGCTTTATCCATCCATCCATCCATTCATCCATCCATCCATCCATCCATCCATCCATCCATCCATCCATTGATCCATCCATCCATCCATCCATCCATCCATCCATCCAGGATAGCCCAGACTTCTGTTTCTGTGACCACTTCATCCAGATTTGGATCCCAAGGCATTCCCAGGCCAGCCGAGAGACGTAGTCCCTCCAGCATGTCCTGGGTTTTCCCCAGGGTCTTCTCCAAGTGGAATATGCCCAGAAAACCTCACCAGGGAGGCGTCCAGGAAGCATTCTCACCAGATGAGTTTATCTACTACATTTGTCAGTGTCTGGGCTAGTGATGATCAGACAGGTCGAAATATTGGGACAATGTTAGTATTCTTCGTGGTATTTCAGAGTAGGCCATGAAGTTTACAGAAAAAGATTCAAAAGCGTTATCGACCTATTCAGCACTCGTGATTGGATATAAACTTTGAGCTCAATGAGATGGTCTTTTGAAAGCTGATGTCCCTCTCTCATGAGAGTAAACTAAAACTAAAACAGCAGCAGGACAGATGCTGACATGTGATTAGAACCTGCTCAGACCTGGTATGCCTGACCAGTCGGAGCTCTTTCCTCTGACTTCAGTCACACAGGAAACGCATTCTGGGGAACATACCTATAAAGAAGTAAAAGCTCTAACACTCTGTTAGTGCTTCAATGGGAACTGCTGTCTTCACAGAAATGATGTATGAACCTACTTTTAAGCAACACCCACTGCTTTTGTAACACATTTTCATAACCTCTTCTTGACCAGACGCCTCTGCACTCAGTCTGGCTCATTTTGTAATGAAAAAAAAAGAAGAAATATCAGTAAAAGGTTTCCAAGCATGGGGCTTCCTGCCTGTAGATGCAGCCCAATGTTGAAGAGAGGGAAATGAGAACATGGTTGGAGAGTCAGAGGTGAGGAATGACAGCAGGTAGCAAGGTTGTGAAGGCTATTAACTTGTCACAGTCTGACCATGAAAACGATGCTGTGATGGAGAGCTTTTAAGCATGTGTTAGTTTATGTGTGGGGTAAATCACAAAGAGATGGGAGCACACGAACATTGAGTGAAAAAACAAAACAACTTTCTGCATTTGATTCATGACTAAAATGTTGCACAAAGCAAATAATAATGCATCAAAGATTGAAAATAATTCCCTTTGGAGACCAGACAGCTTATCTTTTTCCAGCTGTAAGCAACGGCAGAGGACAGTTAGGTCCAAAAGTATTTTGTATTTTTATTTTTTTATTTTGCTTTTATACCCAGCCACAATGTTCTGAAATCAGTTCAGATGTGATCAAAGTGCCAACTTTCAGCTTTAATTTAAGAGGTTTCACAGCAACATGGCTTTTACTATTTGGAGGTTTGAGCCATTTTAAGTAAATTACTTCCATTTTCAGGATGTCAAAAGTCTTTGGACCTTTAACTGAAAATAAGATAAGGGCAGGAGTGTTTATTCCCTTGATGAAGCAGAACAAAAGGTCTGGAGTTGATAGTCAGGTACTGAGTTGGCATTTTGGCAGCTGTTTGATTGGAGCTGCCAATGTGAAGTCCAAGGAGATGTTAATGTGTGTGAAGGAGGGCATCATTAAGCAGAAAAATCAACATAGATCTATAAGAGAGATAGCAAAAACCTTTGGGTTTTGGAAGACCACAGAAGACAGCTGCAGAAGATTATCACAGAATCATTTCCCTGGTGAAGACAAAAAGTCCTTCACAACATGAGCAGAAGTGAAGGAACTCTGGAGAAGGAAGGCGTATCATTGTCAAAATCTACAGTCAAGCGACAAAAACACAAATGTAAATCCAGACGGTTTGTGACAAGAGCAGGAAATCCAGGTTAGATTGCCAGAAAGGATAAAAAAAAAAACCTTCCAGTATTCTGAAGTCAGATTCATTCAACATATGAACCCAAGATAAACGTGTATCAAGACGATGGGTGGAAAAAAAGTATGGGAAAGGAAAGGAACCAGATCCAAAGCATAGTTGTTCATGAATCAAAGACGGTGGAGGCTGTTATGGCGTTGGGTTCACTGGTGTTTACTGATGGTGGGACTGCTGACAGAACAGAAGCTGTAAGTTGAATACTGAGTTATGTAGAGCTAAGTTAGAGCTCACATCATCTCAGTGAAACTGAGAGGGCAGCACTTCACAGCGCAGATGGATAACTACAATATACTGCCAAAGCAACTCAGGGTTGTTTAAAGGTAAAGAAATGTAAAAAAAAAAGTATGCTTTTCATTTACTGAAGACAAAACGAAAGGTAGAAAGATTGAAGGTAGAAAACCTCCCAAACAAGCAGGAACTGGAGGTCATTCCAGTGAAGGGCAGACAAGGCATCTCTTGTTTCAAAATGTCCACGGACTCCAGACTTCAGGCATGTATTGACTTCAAGGAATTTAGACCCAAGTGATTAAAAATATGATTATATTCACAAGTATGCCACTTCTTCCAAATACATATGAGTCCCTGAAAAAAAGGTAACTTGCTTAAACTAGCTGAAATTCCTAAATGGAAAATTCTATATTTTTTTATATAGCATTTTTTTTCTATATTTTATGCTATATTTTTGAGAAACAACTTGAACTAAAGCTGAAGGACTACACTTTGGTCACATCTTGATTTGATTTCAGCTCCATTGTCGGGGTATATGAGAAAGTATTTAAAAAAAAAAAACTCATCCAAATACTTGTGGACCTAGGTGTACATGCAGCCATGCTCGGTACAAGTAGCTGCTGTAGTCCAGTAAGACACAACCAGCAAGAGGTGCATAACTGTTCAACCTCATTACAAAAGCAGAGCATTTAAAGGCAACTGAGACAGCAGTGAGCTGCCAGTGCTGCGTGGAACTTGATTATGTGCTTCTTATACAATGCTAACATCAAAAAGCATTATCTGACTGTCAGTTGGTGTTTCTGACAGAAAGCATGGGTGCCCTAAGCTCTGTAACCTACTTTGTCTTCACTTTCAGGAAGATAATTTGATTTTTTTTTTCAAAAAAGGGATCCGGGCAGAATGTTGGTATTTATATCAATCCATGCTATATTTACTCAAGAACAGGGGCAAGATGTCACATTATAAACTGGAAAAGAGGAATATTGAAAAATAAATTGTGTATTCAGAAACAAAGTGACTTTCACAAATGATAAAAGCAGGCGTAGCGCTAGAAAAAAACTTGTTAATCTAAAACTTGTTGTTTAAAGCTCTCTGGCAGAGACATATCACTGCACATCTGTGGGAAAAACCCTCACCTGCGATCTCTTCGATGCAGTCAGCATGCATGTCAAGCAGCACGCTGCCGTTGATGATGCAACTGCGAAGCTCAAACAAGCTGTGCAGAGAAAGTGTGGCTACATAAGGCTTGCTCCACCTCTCCCCACCATCTTCCACGTCCTCCTCAAATTTCAACCACCTGAAGGATGAAGACAAGGAAGAGATTAAGACCTCATGTAAAAACGAGCTGTTACTGTTTCATCCTTTGTATCTGATTTTATTGTTTCCTGCGTAGCTTTGTTTTTTCTTTTATTAATCACTGTTTATCAGGTTATTGTTACACACCATCTCAGTGGACCAGATCTGAACCAAAACTTACAACATTAACAGCTGTAGGCCAGTGAATATTCAGTGGATTCATTTTATGCACAGCCATAGTTGAGGATCACCGCCAACACTGGCCTCATTTTTCATCTGGTCGTTGTACAGACATTAACCAGAGACACCTTAGATTAAGAGGTGACCGCTACCACAGTCAATCATAGTCAGATTGACTCTCTCTCTCTCTCTTTCTCCCTCTAGTTTGTTTTCACATCAGCCGACACCTCAGCTACAGCATCAACAGAACCTGCCCACCTTCTGAACATAAATTACAGTTTAACAAAAATGGCAGAAACTTTTAATATCTAAAGTGTGTTTGTCATTTCATATTTTCAAATCTAAGCTGTGTCCCTTGTTAGTGGGGTCAATTTAAGCTGATCTGGGATCTGAAAGTCAGCATCCACAGTGGTCACATCCATGAAGTGTTAAAGCAGAGAGTACCACTCATGATCTTTGAAATTCACTGCCATGCTGTAATTATGGGTGCTTGTGAAGTAATGCTTACATCAGAGCTTGATCCTTTTAAAAAAAATGATTTAATACTTTGAAGTTTGAGCGACGTAGACCCTGATTAGTTCAGTGCCACCAGCAACTCAAAAACTGTAAAAAGAAATACATTTTCCACTCTCTCTCTCTCTCACACACACCCATACACAGCTTTTAATCTTTGCTTGATATTTGTAGATTTTCCTTCCAGGGCACAAATGTCTTACATTAGTGCAAACTTCTCCTCTGAAACAGCAATTCAGCATGAATGAGATTACAGAAGTTTTTGTGTGATTCCCTGCTAACTTCGGCTTGTCACCTTGAGCAAAACGAGCAGGAAATGATTCACTAAGCTTTGAACATAACAACCTCATCTGCATGTCCCTTTTTTTTATCACAGCACAGCTGCTGGGTTCCCAGAAGCTTTATTGCCAAGCGCTGCCTCCAACTGCTCCCAGAGGAGATCCTGACCTGGCCGTCTCCTTCCACTCGGCATCCTTGCCATCCTTCACGCAAATCTCATCCAGCTCGGTGAACAACTCGTGGGACACGTGCTCAGCGTCCTCCTCTGTGCCCAGGATGAACTGGACCCGCTGGGACGGTGTGTCTGATGAGGCGAGAGGATGTGCAGGAGGAAGAATAGGTGAATGTTTGTTTAAAAAAAAAAAAAACATTTTCACACACATCTCAGTACACTCACAGACAGCTTCTTTTTTTTTCTTTGATGCCTTTTTTGAAAGATACACACTGTCAATCAACACATTCACACAAATCTACACACAATCCAACACGCTGACTGGTTCCTGCTCTTTTTTTAGTTAATTAGTAGCTTGTCAATTTTAGCCTGGAGTGCTGCATGTGTACGTGCATGTGGGAAAAACCCACAGTATCGATAGGCTTTGTTTAACAACCACTACCTTCTCTCTGGGAGGCCGGGCTTGTGCAAGTAAGCATTTGATTAATGGTTTTGTTCATTCAGACAGCTGGACAAGAGACCAGATAAAAGATATATGCACACACACACACACACACACACACACACACACACACACACACACACACACACACACACACACACACACA